>JABUQX010058748.1:45000-67500 GCA_015478945.1 Trachelipus rathkii
TACTACCTAACTCTCTTCACTCTGTATCCTCTACGTATACTTATGTACTTATAATCGCCCCTCACTCTCTCTCTCTCTCTTCTCTCTCTCTTATTTATTATTACTATCTTATTATTATATTATATATATTTATATACCTTCTATCTCTCTTATATATCTATCATCATATTCACTCTCTCCCTATCTCACTCTATTATATACTCAACACCTTATATTGGCTATAAATTACTAAAAATATAAATAAATAATAATTACTTAAACAAAATAATATCATAACCTATATCAAATTATCAATAAAAAACATAATATATATATTTACATATATACACGGTTGATGATATTGAATAACAAAATATTACCAACTACTCACAAACTTGCAACTATACGTATACTCTCCATAGGTAATTGTAGAATTCCGTTGCCTCCGAAAAATGTCAATACTGTAATAAAACTATAAGCATTTAAAGTACAGAAATGGTATCAAAAAATAATATAAAGTTTCTTTTGCAAAATTACGCACATTTTAAGTTTATATTTTCAATAAAAGTTGAAGAGTTTTTCATTAATTAAACTTTTCCCATATATTTGTTTCAAGTTCTTACGTTCTTTTAACTGCTGAATAATTATATTAATTTTCTTTCATATACAAAGAATTATTGGTATAACCTGTTTTCGGTGATATAATTTTCAAATGGTTTAAGTATTGCAATTTTTACTATTTTTGCTGCTTCTGTATACTTTAAATGCGTACAGTTGATTCATCAGATGCGAGAAACGTTTACGCTTTGCCTTACAGTTAGATGAAATCTTTAAAAAATCAAAGGAGGATATTTTAAAATACCCAATTCCCCTTAGTCTTGCATTGAGGTTACAATGTGTAACTAATTAGATAGCTCATTAATATTCTGAATAGTATGTTTGTATATACACCAACGTTTTCCAGATGAGGTAATGTTAAGAGTTCCGCGAAAAAATAGTATTTCATGCATTAAAACTTTTAAAAAATATGGATCATGTCGTTTATCTGCCTCCACCTCTATATACATATCGATTGCATGGATTTGAACACACATTTCATAAAAAGTATGAAAAAAAATTTGTTTAGAGTCAAATTTAAAAATACATAAAAAACAGCTTCACACGTTATATATATATATATATATATATAGTATATATATATATATATAATTATAATTATATATATAGTATATATATAATATATATATTATAATATTATATATAGTATTGAAACATTAGTTATTTTACTATTAAAGTTAATGATTATAAGGTATTATATATATACATATATATATATATATATATATATATATATAGTATATATATATATATATATATATATATTATATTATATATTATAATTATTATAATATATATATAATATATATATATATATATATAATATATATTATATATATATACTATATAATATATATATATTATACATAATATTATATATATATATAAATATATAATATATATATATTATTATATTATATTATATATATATATATAAATATATATATATATTATATTAAAATTATGTAAACTAACGCAACTCAACGTAACCTTAAATAACCATTCATAACCTAACTTAACGTAATTTATTTTTATATTTATAATTAATTTCACTGCCTTGTTTAAAATAAACGCCTTCTGGCAACATGCGCGCCTTGTGCATTTTGTTCGATAACGTAGGTTTTTAAAAAAATTGACTTTAGCATAACTCGAAGCAGATAACCGAGATGAGCCAAAAATGGATATGCTAAGTATATTCATATGTTAAAAATGTTTGGGTCAGGTCCTTTTTACTGTATATCTTTTGTACTATATTAAATTCAGGGTTTATATTTTAATAATATTTTAAAATCTTCTTAGAATTATAAAATTCAAAGGAAATGTTTCCTTGTTTGTAATTGTAACGCTGCATGCATACTAATTGGGAGAGAACGATTTAGAATACAGTGTGCGTTGGGGAAACAAGTTACTGTTTCGCGACCAAAAGGAATATAGCGTATTTCATCCGAAAGTATCAGACGACGTCTCCATGAGGCGGGACTGGCAAGTATAAGGGTTGTCACTCGGCCGTTGCTCAAAGTACAATGACAAAGATTTTCCAGGATTTTCTTCATTGGACCATCGATTGGAAGTTTTTGTAGTTCACAGACGATCCTAATAGAGTGTGGAGTAGACGTGGTGAAGATTATAGTATATGCAACATTGCAACAAGAGTCATTAAGAGGTGGATTCAAAATGTTCTTGAGCAATATTTGCTTCACCACCAGTAATAGTCTCGTCCCTATTCACCGAAGGTAGTTGATGAAAAACAGTACTAAGAACACATACTTCTAGACCATGGAATTCCCTTGCCAGGTTCATAAAAAGCCACTTCCACCTTATGCACGACAATGCTTGGTCAAACATTTCAAGATTGATTACTGACTACTTTGGCGTGATCAATCTACAGGTGCAGAAATGAGCCCTCTCAAAGCTTTGCCCTAAAAAACCATCAAACACGTCAAGACCGCCTCAAGAGAGCCGTTCGACGATCGGTGTCATACGCCTTATCCTCCAGGAGTTGGAATTTGCCGTGATTGTAATATGGAATAACATTCCTGGGAATACATCCTGAACCTCATACTGAATTTGCTTCGACGTGTGTAGGAGTTAGTCTGAGACAGTAGCGGTATTACACATTATATGTTGAACATACCGGTTGTTGACCCGTTACACGATAGTTGGAAAGTCGTTCTTCAGTTGCGCTTAACATGTAACAAATTGTATGTTCTGTACTTTGACGAAATAAACGTATAATACGATCTCTTACATGTTTTTCTCTATCCTCTCGTTATCGCTTTGTACAGACACGCACCGTATGATACTACAAATTAATCCCCTTTCGACAGTGACAACATGACATCATATTTTAAATGTGGAACGATAAGTTTGTATCGCAGTTTTGCATATATATATATAATATAATATAATATATATATATATATATTATATTATATATATATATAATATATATATACTAATTATAATAATATATATATATATTTATATAGTATATTCTATATATATATATATATATATATATATATATTATATATATAATATACCTATATAATATTATTATGTATAATATATATATATTATATATAATATATATATATATTAATTAACTATTATATATATATATATATATATATATATACTATATATATATATATTATATATATA
Source organism: Trachelipus rathkii (assembly GCA_015478945.1). Classification (NCBI taxonomy): domain Eukaryota; kingdom Metazoa; phylum Arthropoda; class Malacostraca; order Isopoda; family Trachelipodidae; genus Trachelipus; species Trachelipus rathkii. Next base: position 48,262 of record JABUQX010058748.1, read on the forward strand.
TATATATATAAATATATATACTATATATATATATATATATATTATACTATTATATATTATATATATTATACTAATAATTACAAGAAAGGATCTTCTTTAGTAAGTGATATAATTATTATATATAGTATATATAAATATAATATACTATATTATATATATAATATATATATAATTTATAATCTGTGTGTTTGTGTGTGCTGTGTTTGTTGTGTGGGTACAGGTTTTTCAGTAAAAAACCAATCCTGTGTGCTTTTGGGTGGGCTGTGTGTATAGTCGATTGTGTGTGTTTATTTGCGTGGGTGTCCGTTTGAATGACTGACAGAGAAGGATGTATGTGGTGGCGCGCAGGCTTGGGGCTTCTCTATTGACTTTCGCTATCGTCGTGGCTGAAAGCTTAACCATGAATCTGTTGGGAATATCACCTCCAGTCTAAAACTCTCTACCTAACATTTTTAATTACTGTCTGAAGCCTAGCTAGCCAGGATTCTTTTGTCAAATAACTCAATGGCACAAATAAATAACTATTTCGATATAATTTCAGTTTAAATTAGTAGGGTCTTCTGTCCTATATAAACATTAACACTCCTGTAACACGTCTTGAATCCTTGAACTCTCCTCAATTTCGATGTTCTATGCTTAAACATCTTTCCCTCCTACTCACTACCATTATCTTGATGTTTCTGCTACGCTGCTCCCCTAACGGAACAGATGTTTCACCTCCTTTTTGAATAATCTTTACTACTTCTCATGGAGACTGTTATTTCTTCCCAATCTAAATGCTGAGATCCTCTATTTAGGGGATTTCAACGTACATCACAACTGAGTGGTTGGCCTCCTCTCATACTGCATGCAAGGTGGGCAGGAGGCCAAAACATTCAGTATTCTAAACTATTGGAACAGTTAATTAAGAACCTACACATATACCAGACGTCCTAACAATTCGTGAACACGCTTGTTTCATGTTTCACACTATCCCTTCTCGATTATAATAAACACCATTCTTCCCCTATCGGTTAACTCTGACACCAAATCTGTAGCCTCTTTAATTTCAAAACTTTTCTCCAGCAAGCTCCACATGCCCCAAAACTACTTTCTGCACTTAATCGGCTAATTGGAGGGGCGTTGCGTCGTTTCTTTGCAAACCGTATACTTGGAGTTGAATCCTTGCTTTGACTGGAGGATGCTTTCGCTCCACTTGCTGAAAAGTGGGGGCTGTAATCGCTGAGGAATGCGCGGAGTTCATCCATCTTCAACTTTTAATAATCATTTTTCTCACAAATATCCCATTGGTTCGATGCGGAGAATGTTCTCGCTCCACTTCAGGAGAGAACAGTTTGCCTATTCCGGGCATGGCAAAATCTTCGTTCTCCTATCACTCTTACTAATTTCCATTCTGCTCGGAATCGTTGCAGGGCTATTATTCGAGAGGCTAAGCGCGCTTTCACCAAAAGAAAGTGCGACAACCTACTTGGCTCTCCTCTGATTAATAATTTCTGCCTCTTGGCAAAAACATCTCTAATAAGTTTGTAAAATCTGCCTTTCCTCCATTATTCGCTCTGAGCGGTTCTGGTCTGCAAAGCTCTCCCTACTCGAAAAGGCTAATCTCTTTTCTGACTCCTTTTCTCGTCTTCTAAATTCTACCCTGGACGATTCCGCCACCCTCCTCGCTGCTTCTTTCTCCTCTCAGGGTTTTCCTATGCCTCTTCCCTGTAATCTACGCACATGATCGGGTGCATTGGGATTCATGAGATCTCATGCTAACCATCAGGAAGGCTTAGTGGCCCTGGATGGCATATCCTCCCGTGTTTTGAGGGAGTGTGCATTCCGAGCTGGCCCCTGTCCTCGTTCAACTGACTCTTCGTATGCCTTAATACTATTACATTTCCTCAGTGCTGGAAGCGCGCAAATGTCCAGCCAATCCCGAAAAAAGGTAGCGCTCTGATCCTTCTAACTCCGTCTATAGCTTACACTTGTATTCTATCTAAAAGCTTTGAAACTCTTCTTAACTCTCATTTCCCTGGTATCATCTATCTGGAGGTCTCATCCCATTCCTTATCAGACTCACCAGTATGGCTTTCGACGCTCGAGGTCAAACTGAGTGACAATACTTATCCTAAGTCGCTAACTAATTTATAGGTCTATATGCCCACTAGGGGACTATGGGAGCTTGGGTGGTTGAGCCGCTCGAGCATATCCAATAGGTCTTTTGATCGAGTATGGCATGCGGTCGCTACTCTCTAAGCTCCCTATCCTTTGGTGTTTCCTCCTTCTCTTTTGCCTTACTCTTGTCAAGTATTCTCTCTCTTGGCGTCGCTTCCACAACCTCCAGTCGCTCAATATCGGCTGTGATTGATGGAGCGACTTCTTCCTCCTTTCCTGATTAACTTGTGGTGATCGTAAATGTTCTGTTTTATCTCCAACCTTTATTCTTACTTTTCATCAACGACCTCCGTCAACTGCTACTTTCTAACTCTCGTTGCGCTCTCTTGATCGCCGAGACCAACTCTCCAATTTCTTCCACTTCGTTTCAAATCATGCTCCCTCTTTTGCATCTAAGAGTTGCCTCTCGTCTTCAGCTTTCGAATCATACTTGCCAAGCTGGATGGAATTTTCGATTGAAGAATCTTCAACCTTGTGAAATTCAAATGTTTGAAAAAGCTCAACTTTTTTTAGAAAAACACGAGCCGAATTTTACTATATGTATTTAGACAACGACAAACCGTCCTCACTGCTTGGACAAACATAAACATTCTTGGTCTTACCATAACCAATAAATTGTTTTGAAATTTTCTATCACAATGGTTGCTAAGATGCCCTCAAAGAATGTTGGGAGTTCTGTTCAGGTTGCGGGATTTTTTTTCTTTCTGCACAGCTACTCCAGTTATATAAGGACCTTATTCGCCCTTGCTTGGAGTACTGCTCTCACATCGGGGGGGCTCCGGCTCCCCCTTCTATGGATAGATTAAGTCTAAATTTCATAGAATTATTAACTGTCCCCTACTTTCAAAACTCTCTTGACCCTCTACCTCTGCGACATGACGTGTTGGCGCACTATCTCTTTTTCTAAGGTATTACGAACGCGTAAGATGCTCAGGGAGTTGGTCCGCTCGCATTCCACCTCCATTGAGGACGCCCTTGTAGACACAATGGGTGCCTTGCTCTCGCATGAATTTTGTGTGAGAACGGTAACTCCCAGGCTTGTTCGTTGTGGTGCCTCCTTCTTTCCAGCCACTTCTGTTCTGTGGAACTCCTTGCCATCTTCTGTTTTTCCAACTGTATTTAATCTTCCTCTCTTTAAAACCCACGTCTGCGCTCACCTAAGAGATTTGCGCTAGGCTTGGGTGGGTTTTCATGTATTTTATTTTCTGCCCCCTCCTTGAAAAGGGCCCAGCCCGTGAGTGGTGGTAATCTGTAAAATATATATATATATATATATATATATATATATATATATATTATATATATATATTTTTTTTATATATATATATAATATATTATATATATATATTATATATATATATATATATATATATATTTATATATATATACTTTCATATTATTACATTTGTCAATTCTGATTCACATGTCTTCAGTTACAATGTAGTCCATAAAGCATAAATTATAATGCTACATTTCTCTCACCTATTTTAATGTAGCCTAAATTATGATTAGATTTTTAATAACTATGCTTCCATGATTGATATATTAAAAATGGCTGATAATTATACCATTACTGACACAATCATGTCAATTATCTTTTCTTCGTCGGGCAAACCCATTGACTGCAGTAAATCTAAAATGAAGATTAGATCCACACTGAAATACAATAAAAGAATGATCACTTAATAGATGCTCAAATGACACGCTTTGTTAATTTATGCTGATATTTAAAACACGAAAGGTTTATAAGTACATCATTCAAAATACTCCATATTATTAGTAATATATATTATATATATATATATATATATATAATAATATATTATATAATATATATATATATATTATATATATATAATACTATATTAAATATATAATATAATATATATATATATATATAATATATATATATACATATATAGTATAAAATTATTTGGTTTTAAATTGTTTCTTTATATATATATATATATATATATATATATATATATATATATATATTCACCACCATTTCCCACATAATTGCAGGATTGTCTCAGTTGCAGATCCGGAGAGTTCAAATAGTTGCGTACTCCCGGCTGTTCAGATATTTAAAGCCTTTACAGAAATGTTCCATACACTACTCCTCCTCAAGGGACCCTATCTTGCGCTTGATTTATTTCCTTCATCCAAACTTAATGTCCTTTTTAAGCAACAGGTCCTTTACTTCATCAAGCCATCTCTATTTGGGTTTGACCCATCTCCTATTACCTATTAGCTAAAACATAGAAGCTTTCATTAGCTAGTACCCCATCATTCATTCTAAACAGGTGTCCATGCCATCTCGGCATTTCTTTACTTATTCTTTATAAGTGGTTTGTTTCCTAGTAGCACAAATCTCTTATTATGCACTCTCTCTCTCTCTCTCTCTCTCTCTCTCTCTCTCTCTCTCTCTCTCATCTCTCTCTCTCTCTCTCTCTCTCTCTCTCTCTCTCTCTCTCTCTCTCTCTCTCTCTCTCTCTCTCTCTATATATATATATATATATATATATATATTATATATATATATATATATATATATATATATTATATATATATATATATATATATATATATATATATGATATATATATAGTTATAATGCTTGAAAAAAAAAAGCAAGGGTTTTAACAGAGCCCGAGTCAGGAATATATATATATATTATATATATATTATATGATATATTAATTATATATATATATATAATATATATATATATATATATATATATATATATATATATATATATATTTCTGACTCGGGCTCCTGTAAAAGCCTTGCTTTTTTTAAAAAAATGTATATATATTTTTTTTTTAAAAAAATCCAGTTCAAAATTCTACAGATGCCGAAAACGATCTTTTGGGAGGCGTAAGCGTATTTAATTTGATTTTTCCTTTTTGAAGCTCTGTTTGGTGTCTTTGAAAAGGCCTGAATGAATAAACCCCCTTGTGGTGCTGAATTGCGAAAACCTGTGATTGCAGATTAAGATGAAAAGAAAGAAATAAAGGATGTATGTGCCCAGGGCTATGGAAATGGAATTGATGGATATTTGGGGGTTTGGGGACAGCGATGCAAAAGATAAATTTACTGCGATGATGAGAAAAGATATGTTTGGGAAGGGGAGAATAAAAAAAAATAAAATAAAAGGAGTTGGAAAAAGCTTTAAATATTACTTTGACAGGAAATTAATGGACGGGATTTTCAAAGGGATTAGAGAGTTAAAAGATATTAAAAGAAAAGTTTAATGATAATTAAAAGCGAAATAATGTTTATGTCATTTAATGCGAATTGTTTCTAATCACGCAAAATCTAATATAATTTGTTGCATGGCTTTCTGCCTTTCATGGATTAATATCATTAATGCCAATGATTTTCCATTGTATTTTGTTGTTTATGGAGTTTATTATATTCCTTTTTTTTATGAACTTTTTTTTCGTTCTCTAAGATTTGGTTCATTTGCTCATGTTAACTTATTCAAGACTGCCAGTGAATTAAACACTTTTAAAAGGCTTATATCGAGATACCTTGAACCATAACTCGGGTACATATTTAGACAGTTCTCTTACCCAATAAATGAACTTAATTTGGGCTCTTCACAATTGCCATCAGACTTTTAAAACAAATTTTTCTTCTCTATTAAATTTGAATAATAAAAATTTAAATTAGTGGAAACACTTATACTTTATTGTCTTTTACTTAACATACTAAAGTAAAATTGAGCTTTTAATCTGAGGATATAATCACTTATACTTTTCAGACAACTTAAACTATATATAATATATACTATCCTACTTTTATTACTGGTATCTTTTCCCATCTTCATGTAAACTTTTCCTTGCCCTGTTAATTCATTTACCTGACCTAAACCTACCTTTTCCCTACCTAACTGTATCGGGGGTATTAATTATCCACTAAAGTATTCTAATTTAGTAGATTTCTTTAAATGACGCAATTCTAACTATATATACGTCCAACTCAATCTTTCTAATACTTAATGAGATCATTTATATTTTATATTAAAATTATTTTATTAATTTTTATTATAATTCTTATATATATATTAATTATTAATTATTTACTTATTATAATTATTATTTTTTATATTATTATTTATTTATAATTTTATTTAATAATTATTATTATTAATTTATAATTATTATATTAATTTATTTTATTATTCATAATTAAATTATAATTTATACAATTATAAGGTTTACTATACTATAGGTACGATATATAACTTTACATTGTAGGCTTCCAATACTAAATAAATAAGATTCGGTATCAATTGTATCTTTTCTATAGGGGTTGAGGTATCTATGATAGTGGATAGCATTTATAGGCGTGGGCAATAGTTAAATTAGTCTTTGAGTGAAGGGGCTCATATCAAGTATAGGAATTACTACTTATCTATAAACTTCATGTTTTATTTGTTCATGCCCGTGTTGGATTACTCTTAGTTATATAGACAGGTATAATATTGTGCTGAATAGCGTTCTTCACCTATGATTGCATACTATATATTATATACCACATAATAATACCAACTACACACCCCCAAACCAACCTCCATTCTTGACTTATTAATTAATTTCGTTTCTTATTTTTTCTTTTTCGTTTTTATTTTTTCTTCTTTCTTATATACTATCAGTAGTTGGATACGCCACTGTATATCTATATAATATATATATATAATATATTATCTTTAATTATATTATATAATTATATAAATAAATCTATAATATTATTATAATCTATATATTATTATATCTACTATCTATATCTTATTTATATATTATATATATTTCATATAATAATATATATATATGATATATATATATATATTTTTCTATTTAATATATACTTATATATTAATCTAATAATATATATCATATATATTATATATTGTCAGTATCGTCCTTATTATTGGTTTTACATCTAGTACTCCTTATTACCATTTGACCCCTACTCATTTTATTGCCTTTACTTTCTCTTTGTCTTTCACTTTCTTTTTCTCTTTAGCATATTTACTTCTCTTATATTATTTATCTTTTTATTCATATATATATATATCTATATTTATAATTATATTTATATAATATATATTTAATTAATATAATAAAGTCTATATAATATATAATATACTATTTTTAATTATATACTATTATATATTTATAATATATATATTAATATTTACTATATAATTAATTCATTTATATCATGTATTATTATTTATATATATATATTATTATATATTTGAATCAGTGTATATTCAAGTGATAAAAGTAATAAAATATCTACAGTATATTTTTAGAAATCATTCAGCTATTAAAGAATAAGGAAATTTTATGCAGTTGGACTTATTATTCCTAATTATATTTTTTCGAATTTATTATTTCTTTTTTTCTCACAATTTTTATAAAAATATAAATATTTCCGATTTCTTTAATATTATATTTATTTTTATAGTTTATTTATGTTATTCATTTTATTTATATAATATATACTTATTATATTATATTTATATATATAATATTGTATATATTATTCTTGTAAAATGGCTATATAAAGTTTTTTCTTGTGTTTATATTAATTTATATTTCTATTAATTTTAGTATTTTGTATGTATTTATATATGTATGATTGACATATAGTTAATTGTATATTATATTATATTATGGTATATGTGTGTGTGTGTGTGTTGTTAGGTTTCTCTAAATACATCGTTTTTCAGCATTAATGTTATTTTACCCTACTATTCAATGTATTAATACTATTTGTATCAGAATCCTACATTGGTCAGAAAACAGAAGTTATGTAATTGTACCCGTTCTTTGTTTTCCTCAAAGATAGTGCTTTCTTCGTAAAACTTCTGAAAGCTGTTTTGTCAGGGCTTTTATACACCTGTAAAATCTAGCAAATAATTTCGAATATGTTTTTAAGTAAAACCTGGTTGGTTGGTGGTGGAATATGTTTTTGGTGTTGGAGATTTTATTGATATTATATTAAATTAATAATTAATATATATAATATAATAATATATAATAATATATATTAAATATATAATAATAATAATAATTCATTTAAAAATTTAAATATAAATATTTATTTAAAATTTATAATAAATATTCTTTTAAAATTCATATAATAATTAAATATTTATTTAGAGATCGTATTATTATGAATATATAATATAGTTCAAGATAGTAGAATTGTTATCGTTAACTCTCTACGGTATAAAGTTGAACTTCTATAATGTTGTTACTTTGTTAATGTAATTAGCTCTTAATGTACTAGTATTAGAGTTAAGGTTTGATATTAATTTGTTATTGTTCTTATTAAATATTTATTTCTAATTCTTAGCTTTAATCTAAAATTTTTGAAATATTAATGAAAATACAAATAGTGAATAATGTATATTTGTAAATGCTTTTTGCTGACTTTAAATATCATATTATAAACGTTAGATAATTTATATATTAGAGAAGCTCTGTTGATCATATTTAGTTATGGTATTGTTATGTATGTATATATAATAATATATATATATATATAATTATATATATTTATATTAATATATATAAATAAATTTATTATTATTATATATTATAACATATATATCTTATATAATATTATATAATATTATTTATATATATTTATATTTTTATTATATATTATATATCTATATATATTTATTATATATTATTTATATATATATCTATATTTTCTCTATATATTATATATTATATAATATATATATCTTAAATATATATATATATATATATTACATATATATAATATTAATACTATTTATATATAATATTATATCTCTATAATATATATATACTGTGGTGCGGGTGTGGTGGTTTATCTGCTTTCCTGTTTCCTGTTTAAGGTCTGCCATGCCTTGTTTTTCCCGTATCCCTCACTGCCTCTATTTAGTTACACTATATAACCTGATATTACCGCTACATCCCCAATATACTCTACAGTTTTTTTATGTATTAGTTTCCATTACTGCCGATCTATCGCACTGTCCTAGGATTAATATTTATCTTGCTCCTTATACCTTGCGGGTAGGCCGGTGCTGGACACGGGTTTGCTTTCTGTTATATATCATCACTGCTTTCCCCTGCATTATTAGTATAGTATCTATCACTAATTATTTTCAACCTCAGTATATATATAACTCAACTCAGCCTACATATTTACTAGTTAACCATGTTATATATTTATTATGGAACCTTACTACCCTATATACTATTTACTTATAAGTATTTGTGGTTATCTGTTATCTTATTAACTGACTCCTGTGTGATGTTGATAGTGTCTAGCTGAGTGATGTTAGTCTGGTGAAGTGGCTGTTTGAATTTTGGCTTCAATAGCTAGAATGAATGGTAAGGAACGGACTGTAGATGGAACGGCAGTTTGAATTTTGAATTTAGATATTACTATAGATTTTTATACTTTTGAGATTTAAAGAGATACGTATCTCTCATATTAATTTATTTTATTAAAATATATTTTATATACATAAATGTAATATAACATTAATATTTCAATCAAAAATCATATAATTAATTAAAATCAATATATCAATATAAATAAAATTTTATATCATTAATATGATATATAATAATATATTTTTAATTATTATAAATAACTATAAATATAATATAATTTAAAAATATCTAATAAATAACATTAATAAATAACATATTATTATAACATAAAATATAAAATAAATTGTAAAAGTATAATAAGAAACGTATAAAGAATATACATAAAGATTGGAAATGTTTTAATATTTAACATGTGAAAATGTAATGTATATACAACGCGTTTAGAAATGTAACACATCCACTCCATTAGGTGGATGGATCAATCTTAGTGAACATAGAGATATAAAGTCAGTCATATAATATCAGTAAGATATATATATATAATAATAATATCCTAGTCAGGAAAGTTCTCCTATACTACTGAATAATTCTTTATTTCAACAAATTATGAAATCTTTTTATAATCTGTTGTTATGTACTTTAATCGTCTCATTTAAAGTGGAAAGGTACGAAAGTGATTGCAAAAGGTAATAATGGTATTAGTTCATAGGATGTCTAAATAAGTTTATTGTGTTGTATGTGTGTTTGGGTGTGTTTGTGCTTTTTGTGTGTTCGTTGTAGTGGTGTTTGTATGTTGTGTGTTTGTTCTTTGTCGATGGTGTTTGTGATTATGGTTATTAATGTTAGTTGCTCTCTCTTATGTAATTATTATATCTAGATATTTTGTTTGATATTCTAACAAGTGAATCATTTATAGATTTGATACTGATAGTACGAGTAATGATTTATAGCTAATATTTAATAATTATATTATTTCATTATATATGCTTAAAATAAATGGCAGTATTTTAAAATAGAATTTCAATATTCATATACCTTGTCCTCTATTGATAGATACACTTAAATGCCTTAATGATGCGATAATCAGTTCACTAATGTTTAATAAGTAGTAGATATGGGAAAAGTTAGTAATATAATTAGTAATGTAGTTTATGTAGTTTTTTAGTAGTCATAATAGACCAATAATTACGATCTGCGGCATGTAATTAATTTTCATCGTTATACCCTACGGATGGCTACAGTATATTAGGATAGAAGATCAAATTATTTTATAATCTCGGTTTCAAAGATAACCCGACAGACTCATAAGATAGATACATATATTTTTTACTCATATCTTAGTTAAATTGAGGATTCAAATAAGATATTGGGAAATATAATAATAATATCATTAACTATAAATTAATTATGTAAAATAATATAAGATATAAATTAGAGTCTTATCTATCCGATTTTCATTGGCGCCGTAGAATGCTAGCAATATAATCATGAGTTTATTATTGGTTAATATCTAGAGCGTAATAATAGTAAAGAATTATATAATATATATTAATGTTCTATGTCTCGTGGTTAATAGAGAGCAATTTCTACGTATCAAATATTATTGGCGTGTATGGAAAACTCTGGTCGGCACAAAGTCGGTCTTGTCATCTGCAATTTTCGAATTATTATTTTTTATGGAGAATAACATGAAATTGATATAATTTATTTCTTAATTACTCAGAGATAAAATATAATTGATACATCATATGATATGTACATTATGTGCATAATACACTATATTGATGGATAATTTATTATTAATTATTTATTTAATAAGTGAAATAACAGCTTTCGTATTTTTAATATAATTATGATATTATTAATAATCAAAATATAATAATAATATAATAATAATATAATAAAATATAATATATTATATAATAATAATATAAATAATATTTTTGTGATTGTTGGTGTAGTGATTTATTAAATTATACAGTACGTTGTAGGAAGTATGTGATAGAGAGGTGGGGACTCATTAACTGATTTGTGTGCTAGTATAAGCTCGCGAACTTTTAATTTTATAGTTACCCCTGTCTAATTAGCTATAATGACTTAGGCTGTCTGATGATTCAGCTCTCTTCTCAGCTACGTTAAGCGATGAGATATCATCTTTCTACTATTAATGTTTCGATATTTCTCAAGATATCTCATGCCCATAGATTATTTATAATTTAAAATAGAGATAAATTTTACTATATTAAATATAACTATTTTTTATGTTTAATTGAAAGTGAGTTTATACGTGTTGAAAAAGATATAGAGTTTGTTTAACGCTTTATTCTTAACATTTTCTTCTCTCCAGTGAACCTAAGGAAAATCCTAAGATAAGGTCTTCTAAAAGAAGAAAATAGATTTGTGATGAGAGACAAGACAGTTATATAGATAACAATAAATCACCCATACTGGTTCTAAATTATAACCTGTTAAAATGCAACACAAACTCGCTAAAATACTTTCATCCTACAACACTCAGCATAAAACAACTTGCAGAATTAGATTATTTTATAATGTTCGCAATAATATGTTTTAGGTATCATATCAGTTAAGACACAGTTTTATCTGCTATAATCTCATAAATAAGTCTAAAACGCTCGTAAAGTTTCTATTAGTTATAATTTGATCAAACTCTCTTACCGTATGACGTAAATTCTTGAGCGCGAAGGGTTAGATGAGATGTGCTTATATTGGGTATTGTGTACTGTAGTATTGTATTGTTTCTGGCTTCAACACATTTTGAGGGTTAATTATGTGAGAGAACTTTTTAAAGATTTCTTTAAAAGATATAACAACTTATATAATTATAGTGATAGAAAATTTGTAAATCATTGAAAAATGAAATAATTTCGAATTTAGACTACTTGGCTATTAAATACGATAAAAAAATAGAATATTTTGCATATGTGATATTAATAAAGGGTATGTTAAAATAGATCACTAAGATGCGAACGACTCTCATTAAATTTAACTTATTGCAAATGCAGATTTTAGAAATAAATAGATGGGTCTGGTTAGAGGACGGGTGGTGGGTTAATTTTTGTGGATTAGTGGCGTTTCTATATATTTGTGGAAATATCTTAAAACGTGAGCTGTGTGAGCTCGCTGATAACCCAGTTTTAGAATTGAAATTTGCATATCATTCTCTAAGTCATATTAAACTGCATCGTGAAATTTATTTGTTCTGCCATAAAAAAAAATTTTCTAAGTAATATAATATTTAAACATTTAAGTTAAATATTATATGATTATTAGTTATGGTTTTTGTTATACTGTTTATACAATATGACTTGAAATCAAAGCATAAGATATTTAGTATTAACTTTATGTTTCACTAGGCGCATTATCAGACCAATAAGTAAATAAAGAAAGAAAGATAATGTTTCTTGCTTAGGAGTTGTGAAATGGTCTTGGTATTTATTAACATGAGTTGACTGTTACTTTGCAGCTATTAAAGTAAGATTAATCATGTGCTCAATATATCTCTCTCCCTTAATAAGTTTATGTTTACATAATAATTTATTTATAAAAATATAACATACCATTTTTAATAATAAATGTACTCATAATCAAATGTTATTTAAGAAACACTCTCATAACCATACAATATAAGTATGTAAGAATGTATATATACATTTTTATACAAAACTTAAAATTTTAGATCTGATAATAATATAGATCAAATAGATCAATGGAGAATTTACAACTAGTAGTATAATAGATTCGAAAGCGTCAGGAAAGGGTAGGACCGAATAGAGCTATCCGTGGTGAAGGTGGTAATTTTTAGATATCAAATGAGTTTTTATTTGAGTATATAACTAAGAATTCTTAAATTGATATAAAAATAGCCGAAGTAGTTGTTCTTATTGTCCTTTTAACTAAAAAAAATAACTGGTTTTTATTCAATATTAGAATATTTTTCAGGTTAATAAAAGATAAATCACTCTGCATGTCTCTGAAAGTGTAAAAGACAATACGCCTGGTACAAAGGAATTCAAAGTATTATTTTTATGTGTTATTTATATGTTATTATATTATTATAATATAACTATAATGTTTTTTTTTATCAATTCATCTTCCACTATATAATTAGTATTATTTATTATCAATAATAGCTAGTTACTTATCGATATTACTCATAGGAAGTTCTGGAGAAATGATATAAAGGGTATGTTTTGATTTATAACTGATTTAAACATGATTTACTGTATATTATATCTGTTTTACTTGCTATTGTATTAGTTTCTCTTTATCTATATGTGTGTATTATATATAGTGTTTAACGGTTCTGTAACTGCCAAATTATTATTTTCTAGTTCTACCCTACTAGGTAAAAATAATATTTTTATAGTCATAACCTATAAATTATTTTAAGCCAACCCCAAAAATTAATATAAATTTTTTTGATAATGATTATTAATATACAATCAGTTTTTTATCGTTCATATAATGATAATATAGATCAATTGTAATATATACTTTTCAGCTTGTATGAGTGATGATAGATGTAGGTATATTATATATTGAGATTATATATAGATATTTGATTTAACTATTTACTCGAGATTAATTGAATATGAAAGTAAATGAAATAAATGAGGTATTTGATAAATCAATAGAATTAAAGAGTTTACTAGTGATGTTTATAGGAGTTTATATTATATTCACTTTTAAATGAATAAATTTTTAGATTATATATATTAACAAATATTTCAGAAATACGCATAAAACGTATCAGTATTATCATCCACTTTACTACAATTGAAACCAACAGTATAACATTAACGGGTAGTATGATATATAGGTATATAACTGAACTTGAAAACTTTCAAATAGCAAAACTTCTTTTATTTTATGAAATAAAGAAAAGATTTTTAATAAAATGTAGTTATGGTAGTTTAAGTGATATATGTTTTATTAACTCACGTCAATACCTGTAAGTGTTCATAAAATGTTTAACTCTTTTGATTCATTTTTTGAAGGGATATTCTTTCTCTACTATATCCTTTTTCTTATTTCCCTTTTTTTAACTTTACTTTTTATTAGTTTAGGGTGAGACTCATACTCTGGAGGTTCAAATATATTTTTATACCTTATTTACTTTTATTTCTTATTTTATCTCGTATTTTCACATTACTCACTTTTCTTTTTTCATTTTTATCAGATTCTTGATACGTGGAGTTGTTATCTATTTCTACTATATATAGAGATGATGACGCGCGTGACACGTGGGGAGGACTAGTGCTTTTACAGCTATCCATATCAAAAATATGATATATTTCAAAAATCTCTTTCTCACTTACTTCTTTGTTACTACTCTTGGCTTTAGCAAATATAAAGTAGCTTTTATTATCATTATTTAATGCTACTTATTCTATCTATTAGAAGGCGACACTATACTATATAATATATATATATATATATTAATAACAATATATATATATTAGGTCATATAATAGTATAATATATTATACCTTTCGACATAGGGTTGCTCACGCTATGTTATGACGTGAGTGTGACTTTACATTAAAATGCACTTACTCAGTAGAGCCCTGGCAGCGGAGGTGCTGCTTGGATTCTAACACTATCATCAGAGTTTCTGTAATGAGCTTATCCTATCTCTCTATACCTTCTTGTGGTTTTGCCTCTTAACTTTCTAATGTCTGCTCTGTTATGATTAAATTGTACTTGTCTAAACGTCTATTTTAATCTTAATTTTAAAGTCTCTCGTATCTTATATATAAATAATATTGTGTTTTTATTTTCTGATTCTCTTAATTATTTAATCTAGATTCTGAGAAATTCTCTTATTCCCTCATATTTTCTTTTAATATCCTTTCTTTTTCTCTATTACCTATTCATTATCCTATCCATTTCCTATTTTCCTGCAATATAATTCCACTTTCATATATCCTTATATTATGATATTTGTTGTCTATCCCCATCAGTAATTATGCTCACGTTACCGCAAAGAGGATTGTGATTGGTCGCTCTAACTTCCGAACTCTTTCTTTCGACTATTGTATAGATGTTGGTGCATCTGTGGTATCCCGATATTGTCGGTCGTCTTATGTTGGTGTCCTCTCCGGGTCGTTGACTCTTCTACATGTATTGTCTCATTCAACTTCATCAGTTCGTTTTTGAAAATTATATTTCACGTTATTCGACTTCGCAACAGAGATCTTGTATGCGCACTCTCTAATCTAGATACATCTTCAGAGATCAGAGGGTATCGTCTATGACCACTTCTTATATAATATATACTCATTCGTATTCTTGAAAGTTTCTTTTTACGTGGTGATTCTTAAAATATGAAAAGGAATACACAGTTACTTTCTCTTTTTAACAAAGCTTAATAAGCATTTAGATTTTCCGCAGGGGGGGCAGTTTTTTAGAATTTGTGCCACGCGCACCGCTCCAGCTGTATTCCTGTGTATAGTTAATGAATGATTAACTTTCTCGTCGCGCTATTTAAGTGAGTAGAATCCTCTAACACTTCTGATTGGTTCTTCTCGTACAAAGGACTGGTTTTTATTGAAAACCGACCTCTAAAACTCTTCCTACTCAATCAAATTACACGCCTCTTCTCCAAGTCTCTTTCGACTGTTGGGACTTTGATAGAGATAAACTCACTTCAATTCCAAACGTTATGTAAACGGGTGACCAGCTGTGAACAAACTTGTGCATACTATACTTTACTGGCTCCTATACCCCTAAACTTCTCTAAACCTCGACTCGGTCATTTCCGATGCAGTTTCAGTTATTTTCTAGTACTCTAACTCTCTGACCTCTTCCCGGTGTAAGTTGGCTACATCTTGCTATATATTATGTCGTGCTGACGTGAGTTAGTCATGTGCCCCCGCAGCATTCTGTTCTCTTTTCTCCGTGTTGAGCCTGTTCATCATTACCCGTAATCTTCATTTGGACGAACTTTTTTTTTTTATAAATAACTATATTACGTAATCTAGTTAAAGCGTAGAACTTTACCTATGATTCCATTTATCTGCCCTTTCATTAACTTGCAGTGAACTCTCTTTTAGTCTATCACTATTAATATATTTTACAGTAGGTCGTTTTCTGTGAGAGCAAATGTCTTAAGATTAGGAATTGTTTTCAAAGGCAAATAATTATCTCTTCCTCGTCTTCATCGGTAAATAAGTCCGCTTCAGTTACCGTTCTCATCATTTGCCATCTTCTTTAAACGACAGACAAGAGGCAGCCTTTTTAATATTTTCTTAAGACTTTGTTTTATTCTTTTTTACAGTTGTCACCTCTCACTCTCACTCAGGGCAGAGCTATTCAGGGAGGCGTGTGCTATTGCCTCAGAAGTCTTCAACTAAATTATGTCCAGTCATTCTTACTAGCGACGCAGTGCTTGTGAAGTGGTGAGAAAATCAAATTTCAGGTCAGGACAACCAGAAGCATTTGGTATCTTCTCCTAGATGACTTCTCTCATTTTTGTTTCGGGCGATTTGCCGCCCCCCTTCTTCCTTTAAACAGATTGTGACAGGAATAGAATGGAAGCACCACAGCGACTAGACTGGATTACATCACAACTCACAATAAAACTCATGTGAGATGCAGGCACCCAACTTGTCTACGAGCTCGAATGTTAAGGTGGTGGATACGCGAGCGACTAAGTTCCCTCGAGTACCTGCCGCGCGGTACCTATAGAAAAGCAAGATAAAGCACAACATCGTGCCGCAAAGATAGGGGGTCAAGTGAACTGTTAAGTACAGAACAGTTTATAAGCTTTGGCCTTTGACCCGACCCTATCTAAAAGCCGGCTGAAAACCCATGAGCCCCCATGATATGACAGCAGTACTACTCCATGACAAGGGCGATGAAGCCCTTGTATAGCTGAGTAACTGGGAAGAGGAAAAATTAGTCTCGCAGTCTAAATAGAACTCCCAGTTCTTTGAGGCCGCCCTGAAACCGTTTTGATGTGAGGTTTCCAAGACAAATTTTTTTGTTTATGTTAAGGCCAAGGATGTTTATATTGTCAACAGGAGAGACGAGAGAACCGTCGAAAGAGATAGGAAAGTTAGAAGGTGTCTTAGAGAGGGAGATTGTGTAAAAGTTTGAGTTTTTAAAAATTGGATTTCACACGGTAGAGATGACCCCATCCGGAAATTCTATCCATCCAGATCAGTGAGTATAGAATCGGAAAGATTAAAACGAGAGGCAATTCTAGAAGTAAAAGAGGGAGCAGAATTGAAATGAATTAAAGGATGAAGGGTCTATTCATCGGTATATGACTGAATAAAAGTTAGATGTGCAGGTGAGAAGGTCATCAATAAAAAGTAAGAATAAAGTAGGAGATAAGATAGAACCCTGAAGAATACCACTATTGACAGAAAAGGAAGAAGTCGCGCCATCAACCAAAGCCAATATTGAGCTATTTGAAAGAAAACTGGATATAAGTAAGAAAAGAGAAGGAGAAAACCCAAAGGAGGGTAGCTTGGAGAGCAGTGATGCGTGCAAGTCTCCCCGTAGCTCACAAGGGCGGTAAACCATAAATTAGTAAGATAGGAAACTATATCGCCTGTAGATCTCGAGCCCTGAAAGCCGTACTAGCGATCGGAAAGAAGTGAATGAGATTCCAGATGATCTAAGAAGTGAGAGTTGAGAAGAGTTTCAAAGATCTTAGATAGAATGCAAGTGAGAGCTATAGGGCGATAGTTAGGTTGGACATGTGCGTGTTTTCAAGGCTGAGGGAAAGTGTTAGTATTGAGTCATAAAGAATATAGGAAGGGCCAGCACGGAAGTACACTCCCTCCAAACTAGGGGAGGAATGCCATCAGGGTCACCCGCCTTCGTAACTTTCATAGATTTCAGGAACCCAAGCACCAGTCAAATGTAATACACAGGCAATAGGCATAGGACACCTGAGAGAAGGAGGAGGAGGAAGAGGAATGCCAAAATCGTTCAAAGTTGAGTTAGAGGAAAATAGGAAGCCGAAAAATTGGCCTTTCATTCAGTTCGAGAATTAGCAACAGAACAATTCAGATCGAATAAGAGGAGGGAAAGGCAGATTCTACAGACAAGTAGTTTAAAAATGTTTATAAAAAGAAGAGGCCAGAAAGATTTTGTCAGTAGGAGAACCAAGGAGTTTAGACGCACTTCTTTCTTCGTTCTTGATGAAGCCGGCTTTGCTCGTCAAAGAGCTATCCATGCAAACTTATTTCTAGCTGAAAGAAAATTAACAAGTGTGGATAGGGAAACGAGAATTTTTTCCACTCCCGTTAAGCACCTGTCTCTAGCTGAATGGCCAGGAACAAGCACGAATCGAACCGTAGAATACTTGAAAGGAGAGAAAGTTTAGTCTAGAAGAATGAACCGTGCTCATTCCGATCAACGATTACAAGCTCACCTTATCGCAGAAGCGAATAGTCCCAACAAGTCAAAGCAGTCATTCCAATTATAGTTAAGCGTAGAAGCACGAAAAAGCCCTCAATCGTCGAATCAAAGTGCCAGAAGAAACATGTAGGCAGGATGGAGCTGTTGGAAGAAAGTATTAAATTAAGAGATATCAGGTTGTGGTCAGATTTACATAGGGGCGAAAGTGGTGTATTTATAGAGAGAAAGGACTTAGTGGTTAAAAATAGGTCAAGTGTGTTCA
>JABUQX010058749.1:0-52074 GCA_015478945.1 Trachelipus rathkii
AAAGATATCAGGATGATTTAAAATTGTCACTTGAAACTAAGACTTATATTGTTTTTTTAACACTTATGCAAGTTCAACAGTGGGAGGTGAAAATAAAACTTCCTTTTTGCTACAATAAGGTAAGTAAAACTTATTATATTATATAAATTAAAATAGGATTCAGTGATATCAGTTACATATAATTTTATAAAATAAATAATAATAATACATAAAACAATTTTCATATATCCGATAATTATTCTAATACCCATATTATTCCTATCTAAATATATTTACCATAGTAAAATATTTAGTTAGGACAAAATGTTGTAATGAATTTTACGTTATGCCCATAACTTAAGAGAATACTCTTACAACGTTTAAATATATAAATATACATATAATGGTGAAGATACAAATGCAGATTCATATACAGATAAAAAATAAAGTAGATTTACATAGATATAAAAATTGATGGATCATACAAATGCAGTATAAAGATGACCAAAAATAATACATAAAAATATATATATATAGAAGCTGCCAGCTCATAAAGCTCTATCTGATAACTAAATAAAAGATATCAAGAAAAGTATAAATACATAACTAGTTACGCATTTCCAAACAATTATATGGGAAATTTTAATAAACTTGTTACAAAAGACATTTTAAAACTTAAAATTTTATTTGCGTGATGGTTTGCAGGTGACCATCAACATTAAATTTTATATGAAAAATTCACATAACCAATCTTATCTCATATGTGCACTCATTATTTTTTATTAGAGGCTAGATGAAATATAACACTAAAATTATGAAATATAAGAGAAAACACTAGCATTTTAAACAAATATACATACCTTAATAAATTGAAAATGCGTGGAGCTACGAGTCATCCCAAGTTCTAATTGCGAGTTACAATAATGTAGGTATAAATTTACAAATCTCTCGCACTTGAGAGTAGCATGGGAGAGACCTTTAGGTATATTCCCACAATTCATATGTTCAACATAAATATCTTTGTACAGCGAGAAGTGGTCCGATACTATCAGAAGAGCTGTACATAACTAAAACTATTAGATATATGAGTTCGATGATAAGTGAAAAATGAATTTGAATAAAGTTTAAGAGTAGTTAGAATTTAAATAATCTAGATACTGGCAACGCCAAATATATTATTGATGAAATAGGAAGACCTTACTATCATATACATTACTATATGTGAACTAAAGAGTAAAATTAACAAGATTAGGGGATACTAAGAGAGGAAACAGTGTTAATCTTAGTGTAATGAAAGATTTTAATATAGTGAATGTGGTAAACTGATAAGTATAATACATATGTGATGAAATATTGTGATACGCGGACTCTAACAGCATTGAATCTCATTATAGAAGAATACCATAGTGCAGTGATAGTGACTATTGGAGTGAAATGATGTGACTGAATGATAGAGTATGCATGGTACGCAATTAAATAAAGTTAGTGATATTTATTTGTATATATGTCGCGGTATGGATGTCTATTTCTGAAATCATAGGTTATGTATTTTTAACTGTATCAGCGTAGATAAGCAATATAATTTAAATTTTATCTAAATAGTGTATTATGAGTATGAAGAATAGAATAGATATAACTTATATTAGAATATCTACCTATATTAATATATAAGATATCGTATAATGTGTAATACTGTATATATATATGTATGATTATATGCAAGTCGTTCAGTTCTTGCTGTTACATATAATTTATGGTCTATTCCCATAATATAAAAGTCACAAATGTTCCTCGGAGTTGACTCACACATAATCAGCACGGAACGACTCAGTGAAAATAAGGATGCACATACGATCGTATTACAGATTAATTCCAAAGCGAGGGTCCTCGCACATAGATTCGCCAACTAGAGAGTTGCAATGCAGGATGGTTCACTGACTAGAAATTGTGATGGAGTAAACTCGAATATCCGATACTGAGGGTTTAGACGGGCTCGAGTCCAGCTCGAGTACGTGAGAGAGAGATAAGCCTATTCACTACTCTGATTAAGAAATTGCTTGAGCCGCAATGATGAAGTATAAGTTACATATATGTAAAAGAAAGAGAAGAGAAAGAAAAGAAAAAAGAAGAAAAGAATAATGAAGATATAAAGAAGAAGAAGAGAAGGATAGATAAGAAAGAAAAATAATTAAGAGAGAGTACTATAATATAAGTAATATAAGAGATATAGAGCAAAGAGAAGAGAATGAAAGTGAACGTATAGAAAAGGAAGTATAGTAAGAGTGTATTCAAATTAGGGATGTGTCAGGGTTGTAGATAAGAAATTTTATAGAGATAGGGTACACAGGAATGAAGTTATAGGAGACAATATAACTAAGATATATATAAATAGTAGTTTTAATAATTAAAATAAAGACTATTAAGTATTAAAATATGAAAGTACTAGACCTGATAAAGTACATTACGTGTAGAAAATTCAATAGAGGCTCCTATAATCTAAGAAGACTTCGAGGGTAACTAATAACAATGTTGCGTAATAAATTGAGCGAACAGCATCGATTTCTGGATAAAAACTCAGGAAATATTTGAGACTAAAGTAAGAAGGAACAGAGTAGAGTTTGCTGTTAGAACGCTTCTGTACCTGAATTTCGGTTTAGAATATCAAATGAAGTTATAGTGTGTGAAATAATGTGATATGTTGGTTCAACAACCTAGTGTGGAATCAATCATCAAGTTCGCGAATAACGTTGCCTATAATAATTATAATGAATGAAAATATTAAATAATGCATGAATGTAAGGTTATAATCATAAATATTATTACTTTATGTTGGCGATACCATATATAGACCCAAACACTCAGTCACAGGACATCAATATCAATAAGTGGATAAATGGTAGCGCCTATATAAATGTGGGAGTGGGGTGTGTGAATGAGAGGCTAGTTTATGAAAGTTTCCCCCATTCGGGTTCTCCGAAGTAGCTATATATTTACCATTATAATTAAATTTACGAAATACGGAAAAAAATATTGGTTAGAGTATCATAGAGTCTTCAACTTCAAGATATTAATTGCAGAAAGTATAAGATGTTGTACGGCTCTGATGTATATATAGTATAATATATAAGTGATTGCGATTCACCGGTGCTTAATGAAGGTAGATGCAGAGGAGCGGTGTGGAAGCGATAGAGTATAGAGTGGTGCGGAAGTGGATACGTAGAAGTTGAGTAGGTAGATGGTGCGTGATGGTTGCGGAAGTAGGTTAGCTGGAGTGGTGTCAAGCATGATGCACATTATATGAAAAAGACTTAAGTGATTGCGAGTAATATCAGTAAACGTAGGTGCGACAAAAATAACCTTATATTATCTTATGTCTACATATATGATATATTATATTATATTAATATATAATATATATTAGAATGTATACATTATATGGTAAGAACACATTTATGTTTTATATCTGCAGTATTTTTATTTTTAATTATTATATATATTAATTTAATTATATATAATATAATATTATATATATATTAATGATAATTAATTATATATATATATAATATTATATATTAATATTATATGATATAATTATAAGTTTAGTGATTAGGATCAAATAACCTACTAGTCAAAACAAGCTAACCTGAGCAACCTAGAGCAAATGTCCAGGAAGCCAAGCACACGCACATAATTTTGAGACAACTAACGCATGAACCTTAGCATAACCGGCAACCGGTATTAAGTATTACTTTATATATAGTTATGCTATAAAAAATTAAATTAAATTTCGTGTGTAGGCATATTAAGTTTATAATTAAACTTATAAAAAAATAACCTCTCTATGCTATCAAAACTTTCTTTCCCTTCTATACTTTTATATATATCATATTTAAAATATATATGATTAAAATATATTTATTATAATATATATAAATAAATATATATATAATAATATATATATATCTATAGATATAAACTATATATTAATATATATATTATATATAATATATAGTTATATTATATATTAAAATATATATATTATAATATATTATATTATATTATAATATTATTAATATTATTAATGAATAATATAAAAAATAAATAACAGGGATAATAACACAGATTAAAACTCTTTAAAAGGTAATGTAATATTAATATAATCACATAAAATAATAATTAAAAACACAATAATAGTAAAAATTAACAAAAACACTGAAACTAACTCTATTTATTCGAAGAGGAACATGATATATGTTAACCATTCCGCCTCGCCCGCATTGCCAGGCTCGTAAATCTATCTCCAACAAAGTTACGGCGAAATAGTTTGTTGAAATAGTTGGTTGTTTAATTATGTTATTAGATATTAATTAAAAAAAGATTTTTGAAATTTAAAAAAAATAAAATTGCGTAGAGGATTCACTCAAGAAATTTTGGCATTTAAGATCATTACAAGAACTTATTTGCATTCTTATGAGGTTAGAAAAGATTCTAATCATTGTTTTTGTGAAGCGTCATTTGATGGGAGATACAGCTTAATATTTGTACATCGGATTCCTACGTTCATGTTCCCTTCTGCTATAACTTTTGCAGGGATGAGGTTACGGTCGGCAAATTTTAAGTGGTAAGAATGTGTATAAGGTATTAAGCCTTTTAAAAAAAGAATATAGTTCGGCCTTATTACAACTGACAATTTTAAAAGATACGTACCTAAAGATTTTATGCTTGTTTCAGGTGTATCCAACACTACTAAAAAAAAATTCTACAAAATTTAAAATATGAATGTATTAGGGCCTTCTGCCTATTTGGTGTCTATAAAGAACCTTGCAAAGATTGAGGTTCTTTAATATATTGCTAATATCTTGAGATTCTGAAAAAGCATGGAAAATAAAACATAATTTAGGTTAAAAATTTGTGACCGTAACTCATCCATGCCAAAAAGCATAGAGAAGAGAAGGAACAGAGATCGATGTTGCTAATATAGAACTGATATCTCCCATTCCTCCCTGAAATAAATGCAAATACAATTACAGAATGTTAGAATGAAGATTAGATAATTTTAATGTTTAAATGCAAATGCTCATGATGATTTTAAAAATAAAATTTATTCTAAATTTTTTTTTTAAAATTGTCCTTTTTTTTTTAATATAAAAGTTTATGGTTTAAAAGTATCAACCGGTTTAAAAATCGTTTGTGCCTAAAAATTTTAATAAAAATATTTTCGAGCCTGAAAGAGGAAAAAGAAGGATGAATTGGGGCATATCACGGGATTTTTGAATTTTATTTTGTTTTTAATTTAGTTGTATTATTTTAATAAAAATATATATTATATATATATATATATAATATATAATATGATATTATTATATATATTATATGATAATTATATTATATATATAATAATATTATTTGATATAATATATATATAAATATATATATATAAATATTAATATATAATATTATTATATATATATAATTAATATATATATATATGATATATAAAGTATTAATATAATTATATACATTATAGGATGTGGATGATTGTGCTTGTGTGACGAATCGGAAAAGAGTTTGAAATGATTGATATTTATGTTGGTGAAAAAGGAGAGTTTGAAGTAAACGTGAAAGAGTAAGGGTTATGGTTCGATGTGGACAGGTCTTCAAGAGTGACGTTTATGTTAGATGAATCACTTACGGAACAAGTGTCTGAATTTATATTTAGGATATAATGTTGGATAAAAAAGGACGGGAGCAGATGTGTAGTAGAAAGTGCGAATGGCAGAAAGGTGGTTGGTGCAATTAAACTCGTTGTTGGATGTAAAGGACTAAGTCTTAGTGCGCTAGGATCTTACATGAAGGTATGTTGTTACCTGTTTAATGTTGGTCAGTGAGACTGGAATGCGTTAGATAAAGTAACAATGTTTCAGCATGGACAAGAATCTTGGTCAGTTAGGTGTAGCAGAATTGATAAAATAGTAAATGAACGATTAATTATGAGTTGTTTGGTGTGATGAAGAGGGGCTAAATGAGAGAATATAGAATGAAAATACGTTTTGAGATGGTGTGGTCATGCGTTGGAAATGATGGGATGACAGAAGCCGGTTGGTTTAAAGCGGTATGTATAGTGGGAGGTCTGGGAATCGAACGCTGGAAAGACGGGAAAGAAAAAGTAGATCAGTCAGTAAAAGAATCCTTGTAGGAGAAGAAATTGAATTTGGAAGCAGGCGAGAAGAGGGGCATGAAGAATCGAATGGCCGGGCTTTCTTGAGGAAGCATGGTGTTGGCCACCTGGGCAAGGAATCGAACCCATATTGACGAGATGCCATATTGTGGGTCCGTCGCGGGCCAGTGAAGCTTGCTAGGGTGAATTTTTCTGACTGCGAGACGAGTCTCACTAAAAAGGTATAAGAAGGGGATGGTAAAGGAATGGGCTGGCTTTCTTTCGATTTTGCGGGTCATATTCTTCTTTTCTACTACTTTCTGTTCCCGGATTGCATGTTGGGTCCCTTCCCCCAGTCTTTGAGAGAAGGGGTAATGATGATAGGTGATATATATATATATATTATTACTATTAATATATATATTATATAAATTATATATAATATATATATTTATATTAATATATATATATATTAATATAAAATATATAATATATAAATATAATATAAAATATATGATGTATATATATAATTAGAACTAAATAAAAATCACTAATGCATATAAACAATATATTTATACAGCTTAACGACACATAATATATATTATATATATTATATTAATATACTATATAATATATATTAATATATATAATTATATATAGTTATTAATTAAAGGTCGCATCCTCGAAAGAGTTCAGGCATGTCTAGAAATGAACTATAACACTACACGAAAATAAATCAGCTTCAAGGAAGAAATATTGAATGTCTTAAAGAGTTTTAAAATACAGAAAATATTGCTTTTAAAAAAAGAAAATTATTGTTCAAAAATGTTGAATAAAAACAGTTTTTTCGAACACTAAAAGATTTTCCCTACTTCCCGAAGTACACCAAGGTGCCAAATTGAAGTTGTTTCAAAAAAACTACGAGAAATAACCACCACGGTCAAGGAACGATGGAATAAGTTGGGTTTCTCGGCCTAACCGGGGACACGGGGACGATTCGTCCTCCGCGGTCGAACATCCATAAATGTATAAAAATAAGGAAAAATAAATATTTCCCTCCAAATTTTTGACGAGCTTTCCACGCAAAATGTTCACTAAAAACTATGCAAGTTTCAAAGGTCAATTCAGCGTCGCTATTCAGGTCAGAGATTTTACTAATATTAAGGAGTTAAATAAATAAATATTAGAATAAAATAATTTTTTTTTTAAGGCTTCTTCGATGAAATTATTGCCTGAACAGACGAAGTTCTACATTGTATATTTTCGTAGATGTTATAGTTTCTAAGTACAACATGCCTGAACTCTTCGGCGATGCTGGCCATATTATATAATATGTACTTATGATTTTATATATATATAATATATAATATATATATATATATAATATATATATTATGATATTATATATATATATTATAATATATATTATATCCTCACCACACCTCGGAGTACTCTTTGTCTTGCCAACAGAGCGCTATAATTCCACTTAATCAAGGAAGTGACAATTTAGTATTATTCAAGGTTAATAATAATATATAAATAATAATATATTATGCGCATAAATAATAAAATATAATAATATAATATTTTATAATATATAAAATAATAATAAATGAATTAATTATTATTGTATTAAATTATTATTATAATATTATTATATTATTCATTATATTATATTGTATTAGTAATTAGTATTAGTATTGAAGTATAGTACTTGGCTAAAAGTAGTATAGTAGTATTATAATTGTAAGTAGTAATAGTTAGTAGTATAGAGTTAGTAGTAGTAGTGAGTAGGTTAAGTTAGTAAAACGAAAGCAATTGTTCGAATTTTGTTTTTAATGAACAACCGCAACCCGCAATCCGAAAAATAATTCTTGAAAATTTAAGAATTCGCAACCACAACCGGCAGACGCAACCGCCGCACCGCAGAACCGCGGTTTGTTGAAGAAATTTAAGAACCGAAAACAAAACCGCACCACACCGGCGGTTATTGCAAAAATTCAATTGATCACATCACTAATATAATATTATATATATTATAATTATATATATATAATATATATATATGATATATTATATATATAATTATTAATTAATATAATATATATAATATATTATATAATATATATAATATATATATATATATATATATATATATAATATATATATATATATATATATTAATATATATATAATATACTAATATATTATATGTGGTATATTATAAATATCCCACATGCAGTCCGGTTTTTACCGTTTGATGTTGTGGTGTGCATCTCTGGGATATTGTTGCGGATATACTGTCTTCAGTGTCCTAGAGGCGCAAAAATCCGAGTTTTTCTTTTTTTGTTCTTTTTTTTTTGTAATCCCACCGAAAGTCCTTCAATTATTTTGCTAAGGGTTGTCCTCCCTTTCCCATCACAGCCCCATGGAATATCCGGTCCTCTTCTTCGATGGGTTTTCAAGTTACCCTACATCTTCCTACCCGTGGATGAGGGTACAGGGTAAAAAAAAAACGGTCATTTACGCTCACCTCTGACCTGGCCGCCATTGTGGGTGGAACCCGAACCTTGCTTAACCACTCATGGAAGCGTCTACAACTTTGGTGTATAATCGTCAGAATGCGTGAAGACTATAGTGCCGTGTAGAGCGGGTCTGTCACCTTTTGACGGGTTAAATTCTGGGAGGATCTTCCGAGCCACAAGTCAACAGCCCATCCCTACGGGGTGGGGGCGTCCGGGTGTTGTGTGGTCTTCTGGAACTGTGACTGTTTGTGTGGAAGAGAAGGATTACCTTCCTTATGAAATATACGTCCTTTCTAGCCCATCCTGTTGATTTACGTTTAAGTCTCATGTTGTCTTACTGTTATGCTCATAAGCCATGGAGAACGAAGTTTTGTGGTAAATTTTTTTTTATGGAAGGCCTTTAAAACTGAATACACTTGAAAAATTAGCAAATTACAACATAAAATCAAGCAAACAATTACATCTGTCAGAGTACCCCCAGCCTGACCTACCTGAGGTCCCTACTACTTTCTAGAAAAGGGGTACTATGCTTTTACTTCCTTCTCACCTACCCTGAGAGGTCCTTGCAAAATTTTCAGTCGATTCGGACGACAGCAAACCCCGAACACCCCAGGTGCCCCACACGTCGGGCAATCCTCAAAGGTGCCCACCGTAACCAGTCGTTCTCAGTCGTTAGCTTCCATATCGCTGCAAACACCCTCAGGAATGTCGCCAGACATGTCATTCCCGATGTATTTACAATAACATACTGCGATCCACGTAATCCTCCAAGAGCTTTACATGAGCAACAGATCATTTTTCTAGTAAATCGCACTTGAAGAAAAGTCTAGGAAATTGAAGACCCTACCAGTCACATGATGAGGAAGGGTCCATTCTTGTAGCAACGGCTCTACACGAAAAATCAAGTTCCATTCTCTGTCATCTTAACTGCTCTGTCGCAAAATACTCTCTCCTTACTCCCTCCTGATGAATAAAAAGAAACCATCATAAAGGAACTATTTATTTGTTATGTAAGCAGAAACGGACGAAGATCTTAGGCTGTCATTATGAAGAATCTCCCACAGAATAAAGATTTTCCGTGTACAACCATTTAATTACAGATGTTTCCCCTCGCCGGGAACTCGCCTGGACATATGAAACCAAATCCCGTACTGCTCGACTTTAAACCGATATCCCTAGCATAAGGGGTCAAAATAGGGTTCACAAGCCCCAGTGTTCGCAGGTTTATCCTATCTCGACAAAGTTGCAGTTCAAATGTCACTGTTTGTCATCGCCACGAAAATATAAACTGTAGGGACAGGATGACATATGCCCAATCCCTGGGGGGAATTAATTTCCACTATCCCGTTGGCGAATCTTGCATTTCCATGTGTAAATATCCCTAACTGGTTAGCAAACTCATGGAGGACCATAGTGCTTCTTCTTTAAATGCCTGTCGTTACCCTTTTGGAAAAGGAGGGCTTGGGCTATGACACATACTAATTGAGCAGGAGAGAATGCTATAGGCAGCTCAAGGAAAAAAATATCAGACAAATCAAAGACAATCTTACGCCACATTACAGCTGCCCCCACGCCATCGCGTGTTAATCCGCCAACACCACCCTATCCTAACAGAACTACAGAATTCCTCTCTTAATTCCAGTGAAACTCAGGCATGTAACTATAGCAACCACTTCTCGCCTGTATTGCCGCATCACACTATCCAACTTCCTCAAAGAGTACATTAAAGCAGCCCCTTGATCAATCTCTCCTCCAAAAAGCTATCAACAAGCTTATCCAAGTATCTTAAATCTCAACGAAACTGAAGCAACAAAACTCAAGCTGGTTTCCAACACACCCAAACTTCAGAGGACTGGTCTCCTCGTTTGTCCCCTTAATTCGCCTCCAGTCTATACTCAATCCCGGGAAAGATGTTTCTACCAAACAAACAGAAAAGATAAAATAGCAGCCAAGTTAATAGATTAATCCTGCTAAAATATATAGGCATCGAATTTTTAAACAAAAACACAGTAACACCAGACAGACGTAAAAAATGCAACTCAGAAGAGACCTTTCCATAAGTCTCCTTCTGAGACAAAAGCAAAGCTTCAAAAGAATGTACCCAAACAATCCCAGCTATTGAACAACCCACCAACCAATAACATCTAAAATCTACAAGATGTTCTATTGCTCTTTGAATCTTCCAATAACTCTTCTCACCGAATTTCCTTTATCAGGTCACTCGCGTCTAAAAGGATTCTAACCTCTAGAAGATGAATTGGATAACAGCTTCCAAATGGAGCTTGATTGACCCACTCTTTCTAATGATTCCTGCACTTAAAAGAAAGGTGAATGGTCAACGTAAACGTCGCATACGCTCTAAAGCGTTTCTGGGTTGTTTGGAGGCGATGAAAGAGTGACCCTAGAGTCCCCATTTCCAAATCAAACTGTCATCTTCCAAATTACCGCATGATGAAGTATTGGACAATCTCAGTATCAGAGCTTGCCAATCCATCGATATCCCATATTGGAAATCGTATAGTCAGTAACCGCTCGCCAACATAATTCGTCAAAGACAATATCCTCTGCTGGTGAACATACCCTTCCCTCCCCTCCATTTCCAGATGGAAAAACAACTCTATGTCCTTTCCCACATATCTGAATAATCTGCTTGCCACAAGCGGCTACTGATTGCCGCCCAATTAAATAAACATGACTTATGGATCTATTCTATTAACCAACCAAACCCAGACACATAACAAGTGGACTGGTTGAGTTCAACTTATCGTCGTATCATTGGTGAAAGGCTTTCTTCAACCAAATATCTACTCTGAAAACTCCTTCCCAAAGAGGTCATTTAACAACAAATCTGTGGTGTTGAACTAACTTTACCTTAACACCCCCAGGGATTTGTTGCTCCTCCTGCCGGGACCCACGCTCAACCTTCATTCTCCATCCGCCCCCTCCAAACACTAATACCCCGGGTCAAACGCTGACACAATTTGTTCTAAAAAACCAAATCATTATAAATATCATTGACAAACGCCTGTACATTGTAGGAGCGAAAAAGCTCGATTTGCGTGCGGTCATTTTTTCTAACACGAAACTTTGTTCCAAATCTAATAAAGCATAGTGACACACCAAATGGTATATGTTTTTTGCAAGAGAACGTCGACTATGGGTCATCGTTGACTTCTTTAACACATCCAAATAAATCGCCGTTAACTTCTATAGAAAGAAGTGACAAATGATAAGGGAGGTGCAGGAAACTCATTCATAAATCTGTCCTATTCCCCAGTTCCCCTCCAAACCAAACTTCACTGCAGTAGCGCCAACGAAAAAATTTACGAATTGTCCAGATCCGATTACTATTATGTTCAATCGTAACTTGGCTCCAAGTAGTGAATTTCTATAGCTTACGTGTCCGCGACTTAAGCTGATCTTTTTAAAACACAGCTCCCTCTCAGGTTGTTATATACTAGGTGACTTCAACCTCCGCCACCCCTTACTGGGCGACTCTGTCACCTCACCTATGTCTATCCAAGTCCAAGATCTTAATAGATCTCTTAACCCCCTTTTCCCTGGGAGGCCTTAACACAGGACCCCTACATAAATCGTTTTAGGATATCACAACACGTTCTTCTTGTATCTGAATTTCTTTTTGCTCGCCATTCCTTAGGATCGCTTTACCTTGGTCGCCACCGCTTTTTATTTATTCGGCAGTGGATCATTACCCATCAGCTTTAAAATGGGCAGCTCCTTGTTTCATAAAAGTCACAATTTGAAAAAACCCACTCCAAGCTGGCGTTATGAATCGATGCGGAGTGGGCTAACTTTTTATCTAGCCAACGCTATCTTCTTTCCTCCTTTCAATAACCGTTCCGCCGCACTTTGATCATGCCTTGCTTTTCACAGTCATAGTTGTCAAATCTCGGCACGGAACCTTGCATTCCGCAGTCTTCCTCAGGCAGCGGCAACCCCTTGGTGGTCCAAAGAGTGTGCGCAAGCTTTTGCATTTGTAATTTTTTGAATTGGTGAGGCTAGCCGAGAGAAGAAAAACTCTAAACAGGCAATACTAAAGGACCCATACCACACCTCCAAAACAATTTATTTTACAAGCCAGCGCCGCGAGCGTAGACTCCGGCTATTGTAATCGTCAAAACGAGTAAACAATATTTTTCGAAACTTGGCATATCGACTGTTAACTCCACAACTTCCCCTTCCTTTAGTGTGGAAAGTTACAACAGAAAAATCTCGTCGCTCCAATAACTAATCACCTCTTCCACAGTCCTCCGTTATGGGCCTGTATAACTGATAATTACGACTCCGCTCCTTGCGGCTGTTCGTGATGCATAGGTTATATGTTTGCTAGCCATTCGAGTTCATTCTCTACCAGGAACCCTTTCATAAAACTAAGAAACTGACAGAAGCAGCACCTCAGACTTTTCAACGGCGAAGGTGAAGATAATTACTATAACCGTTTTTAGAAAAACACTTGCCAGAAGTATCAACCGTATTGGCAAATAGCCATAAGACGGGTGCCCTTGACCAGAAAAAAACATGATGTACATCACGCCTTTCCGTCATATCCCCCCTCTCGGAGTCAGCATTTTGCTTGGTTTAGAGAGTAATGGAACACCTCTTCTCTTTCCACACTACTGTGTATTTTAATTCCAAGTCTGCCTGGAAAGATTCGAAAGTTGGCCAAGACAGGAACAAAGACCAAAATCTCCGCTTGACCTTCACTTGTCTGAATCCGGATCTTGATCTGTAAATTAATGGAGAAAATGGTTTTCAGGCCGCTTTCTCCCTGCTGGAAAGGCTCCCACGTATTAATTTTCCAAGATGTTGGTTTCCCTGCAAATGTTCGAAGCTGGCGAACACCTATGGGTAAAACTAACCATGCTCCGGGAGCCTTCTCAAACTGGTGGGATGGTTCTTGGTGTTTATTTGGATCCTGAAGAAAGCTTACCGACACGAGTGGAGAACTGGGAATTCGCCTTAAAGCTCCATCTCGCTATGTTTTCGCGCGGACACAACGTATCTTTTTATCAAAATGCCTTCTGTCAAAAGCAGATTAATCCAGTTCGGTTGCTCATTCATTTTGTCACGACCACTTACTGGCTGGATAAGGCTTTCCGCAGGGTACGTGTTTTAAGTGTAGAGTATATTTGGCGTTTCTCTCGGATTCCTAATGGAATTCGTTACTCTATCTCCAGCGAACTGTCAACCTTTTCTCTCTATGGTCGATGACCTTTGTATTATACATTAGCCCGGTGCCAGGCTGCCTTTTCTCGAACTGCAACTTCAACTAGCTATATATATATTTCGCAATGGGGGTAACTCCTATGGCTTCCATTTTTATTCCCCTCCACAATACCTCAGCAGTGGTTTTTAAGAAAAAAGGAAATCGAAAGAACTTGCCACCTTTTTCCAGCGGAACCTAACCTTATACGGTTCGACTATTCCTGTTACTTCACAGGGTCAAATTTCTAGGGACTCATTCTAGATGACCACTTAAATATGCAGCGCAACCTATTGAACACATGAACAAACTGTCATCGCGCACTTGTTGACCGTGTTACGCGGGTCATCTCTGCTTCTCAAACTTGGGCGCTGATGGCCAAGCCCTATTTACAGGGTCCTCTACAAATCGCCCTTATGACGATAACTGAACTTATGGCTGGTGCAGTGTTATCGGTCAGACCGGACACAACACTTAATCTACACCGGCCTATTATGTATCCCATCCCAAAATGAGGCGATCCAATCTCCCACCTGGATGCCTTCCGACTCGTCCCATGCCTGGTGAGCCCTTGGGAACGTTGGGAAAGCGCCCCCAATGTGATGCGCTACTCTCCATCTTCGAAGAGAATATACATCATGTGTACAAGTTGATCTTGTCGAGTTTTCAAACCCCAATACAGTCTGCCCTGTGAAACCGATTCTGCAGGAGATACCTCAAAATTCTGCTCTTTGCTGGCCATTTTGCAAACACACGGTTCATAAAATCCTAATATTCCTTAACATGCCTTTGCAAAAGGTGCTGTGCCCTTCTCTTTTATGACGAAGGATCGACAGCCTTGGCTATTCCCCCACCTTTTGCTTGTCAATGAACCCTGCTGCTCAACCAAGATACTAGGCCATCCTGCTACTTTCTTGTTAATAAGCATCATTCCTGTCTCATTCCGCAGTTTCAATATGATGAATTTAATATATCCAGTGTTTTACTAGACGCTTCCTAAAACGAATGGGACAGTGTGTGGCGAAATCTGCTGTCTTTCCTGCGCGCAAACTTCCCATACCCTAAATCCCCTCATGCTTTCACTTTTTTTACGGTCAGAATTAATGGCTATAATGATTGCCTCTTTCTCGAATTCTAATGCCTTAACAATGATACTTTCTTATGTCATAATTCAAGCATTCGGCCCAGCGGCGCTAACATAGAGCTTTAAAACCCCCTTATTACTAAAAAACATAAATAAAACATGGTATCCGCGTACAACGATTTCTTACGGCTGCTCCATTCCCGTAAAAAACAAATTATTCCCTATGCTGGACTCCTCTCATGTAAGGGGTAATGCTTGGCAAATGAATATTGCTGACAGATGAGGCCAATATGGCCATCTACTCTTCTCGGGAGATTGTTTCTCCGGTTTCCCGGATGCCCATTTCGACACAAGTCTATCTCCCATACATCCGATTATTATCTGCTCTCCGACAAGGTTTTCGAATCCTATTGGCAATGAGCGCTGGACGAATGAATCAGCGGGGAGCGAATTAGATAATAGAAACCTGATCATCGGTGAGGTGGTCTTTCCTTCACGCGACGAAAGCGCTTACACGAGGTGATATCCTTGCCACACCACTCCGTATGGTATTGGCAAACCAATATATCACTCCACAGTCAAAACTATTATGTTCACCGCGGAAACCCCCTCCCTTTGCAAAATTTGCTGTGTCACACATTTGACCTAATCTGTTGTCCATTTATTCATTATGATTGTCCCCACTAGACCCGATTACCCGTCGTCTTTTTTCCTCCCTAACGTTAAAGTTCCATAACACCTTTCTGAAAGATTAATCCCATACTGTCCGATCCTTTCCCACTTTCCGCAAGTAACTCCCTATTTCGTGTATCGTTCAAGAAGTGAAAGTTATTCCTTTTATAACATTTGATTTTGTTATTAATCTTAGGACTATATTTATCATACAAGGTATAATTTTTTTAATTTTATTTTTTATTTATTTTGACTGGAAACTGATATTCATTTCACTCATCCAATTTCTTTCAGCACTTGAAGCAAATATATATGACATATATGTGAGCGTGGTGGTCCTCCTACACTGGACCAATATTAATATATATATATAATTATTATATTAGTATAAATAAAATTACCCACCCTCATATTAACCTTGTTAGGCCCTTTTCATTAGGAGATCTTCGTTATTATTCTTCTGATTCTGATTCTGGAAAAATTAACTGAGATTCGTACAATGAAAGACATTTAAAAAGAAGGGCAATTGGGGATTTAATAAAGAATTATTAAAGCATAATAAAAAAGCATAATAACCGTTGTCAAAGATTAAATTTAAAATTAAAACGTTTTCCCCCAACCACACGCACCCCCCAACACGAAAACTCTCTAACCTACACCCAAAATCATCAAGAAAGAAATTAATTAACCTTAATTAAAGGAAATGAAAATTAAAAAGAAAAACGCATATCAAAAGAAACTTTTAAAAACAAAAAGGAAGAAAATATTGTTTCACAAAACTCAACACAAAACAAACCGAACAGCGCAACAGCAACAAACAATATAAAATATAAAAAAGTGAGAGCGGTCACAAATCAAGTATGTTTCCTTTTGTCATAAAAAAAGGAGAATGAAACGAAACAAAAAAACCTGAAGGATACAAAAAAGATATGGGATTAATATAGCTCACCTAATACCTACTCCATACACAACACCCCAACCACGTGATTCTTAATGCCAAAAAAGAAAAAAAGAAAGCGAAAAGAAGATTTACAAAATAACTTTAAAAAAAACTATATTAAAAAAAAAAATACTAAAATAAATAAATTTATAATTAGTTTAAAAAATAATAATAAAACAATATCGGCCAAAGGCCTTTGAGTTAGATATAATGGCTAAAGGCAGAGGAATTATTTTGTCTCAAGAAGATTTAAATTTTCGAGAACAACAATAAAAATATAATCCATAGTAAGAAATATAAAAGAATACAAGAAAAAAACATCAAATAATATATGTATAAAAAACATTCCGTTTAAATGCCTGTACGTAAAAGGTATCGAACTTTACTCCCCCGTATTTGATATAACTTGTTTTTAAACCCGCTTAAATACAGATCCCAAAGTCCCCACCGTGAAACTATTTTAACCTTCGTGAAATATTTGATTAGCAATGATATTTCTAAAATTTCCCCATCCTTCCCACGGGCCGCTTTAAAAAGAACACTGTTAAAAAAAGTCCAAATTGTAAAAACTGAACTTTTTCCAAGGTTGGGGGGGGGATTCGGGCCCGGTTTGTTTTTTTAATTGGTGGTGGGTCCCCCGGTTTGGAGGGCGGAAAAGTATTATCTGGGTCAAGTTTTCAATTATAAAAGTTTTATTTCTTCGTTAATTTTCACAGCATTCGCCATTTCTTATTTTAGTGTTTTTTCAAATTTTCTAAATAGATTAATATTTCGCTTTTTCAAAAAAGTTGCTTTTTAAAAAACCTTTTTTATAAAACAAATTTATGATTTGTTCTCGAAATAATTATTTCCCCCCAACTACGGGTTTTTAATGATATTTTAAAAAATATTGTACGCCGCCATTATTTACTGTAGGATGATGATCCTGGTATTTATTATTGAGAGAGAGACCGGTGGGCATATATGGTTATTTGCGCCAACCCTCAATAAATTAAGAAAATTTCTACTTGCGGGATTAAATCCATCATTTTTATTTTCTGAGCAACATTTTTTGTGGAACTTATTGAGATTAAATTTTTCCAGAACATTTTAGATGATGATTTTGCCACTCTCAGATATATTGATGGTCTTTTGCAGATTTTCAGATAGAATTGTTTTCTCAAAAAGTAAGCAAACAATAATTAAAATTTGCCTCCCCTAAAAAATCAAATGGGGGTTGTTTTTTTTAGAGAAAAATTTAAATTAAACATTTTTTCACAATGGTTAAAAGTTTTTTAAACCCTCAGTCGTTATGTTGCATCCATCTAAAGATTTATGTATTAAATAATATAAAAATGGAAATAAACATATTAAATTGGTTGAAAAAAAAATAAATATGTTTAAGTGGCGCGGCAATTGGTGTTCGATTCATGGGGATAAGCTCCTTTTTTTTTGTAAAAAAAAATTTATTTGTTCCAAAAGATAAGGGTTGCCCCCCCCCCTTTCCCCCTTTTTTTTTTCCTTCCCCCCTTTTGCAATTGTTTTGGGGTTTGGGTTTTTTTTTTTTTATTGCTAACGTTTTACTCATATGTAAATAGTTGGATTCCCCCAAATTTGTTTTTTTATTTTGAAAATCACCATAAATTTTCATTAAGTTTAATAATTTTATAACAGAACTTAAGAAAAAATTGGTTTTATTATGAACTGTAATTTTGTTGAAAAAGAAATTTATCGTAATTTTACCTAGAGAAAAAATTAAATGGCCCATATCCGGAAATATTCCCCTTTTTTTAAACTAAATTAAAATTTTTTTTTTTTTTTTTTGTTAGTTTTTTTTTCTCAAAAAAGATTAAAACATAAGGTAACTTTTTAAAAATACCGTGTATTTTTTAAATTTTGGAAAAAATTTTTAAAAGTTTTAAAAATTTTTAACCCACTAAAAACAAATTAGGTTTTTTCAAACAAGCTTCTCAAAAATTTATATCCAATAAGCTATTAAAAAAAACTTTTAGGGCCTCTAGAAGTTTGGTTTTAATTTTTGAATTTTAAAGCTTTGTTTTGTGATATTTTTCTCCTTTGGTTCCAAAAAGATGAAAATTTCCTTTCCCCGTTGGCTTTCCCCTTAGCCAGTTAATTACAGACGCCCCTCAGTGCCCCCCCCCCTTAAAAGGTTTTCCCTTCTTGCCCCAAAAAGAAAAAAATTATTTTTTTTATTTTATTTACCTTTACATAAAATAAAAGTTTTTTCTTTTCTGTTGAGGATAGATCAGAAAATTTTGGATAAAGATTTTCCGCTAAAACCGGTTTTTTTTTTTTTTTGGCCCGAACCCCCCAAGCAGATCCTATTTTTATTAAATTAAATAAATTAAATTTATTTTCCAAAGACAAAGTGTAAACAGAAAAAAAACTGGCCGGAGTAAATTTTTTTCTTACCAAAACGAAAGCCAAATTTTTTTTCCTTTAAAAAATTTTGGCCCCAATCTAAAATTATTAATAATTGTCAAAATAAAAAAAACTTCTTTCCCTTTTCCCCTAAATGAAAAACTAAAATTTCCGGTTTCTAAAAAAACTTTTTTTAAATAACTTCTAAGAAAGAACAAAAGGGTTTTTAATGTTTAATGTTTAATTAAGATATCAATCTTTTTTCTCTCATTTCTATATTTAAATTAATCACCAGGAAATTGAATTTTTTAAAAAATTTGGTTTCTCCCTAGGGTACACACAAAACTTGGGGCAACAAATGGAAACTGAAAAGGGGCCGGCGCCGGGGGGTGGGGTGCTTTTTGGCCGCCTTATAGAAAGGGAAAAGCCCTTTTTGAAAAATTTTAAAACAAAGATTTTCCCGCCTTGCATATCCTTGACCTTAACAAATTCCAAAATAAAACCTTTTTCATGAACATCAGAGCAAGACTTAAATCCCAAAAATTTGGAAAAAGTCACCCAAAATAAAGGCCACTCACTCCCCCTTTTTCCTTATCCAATAAGAAAGGGACCCTAACCTAACCTACCCCGTTATTACAGAGCCCCGGGGAAAAAAAAACAAATTGTTTTTGGTTTTCCCCCCAAAAGTCCCCAGGAAAACCCCCTTCTTCCCTTTGTGCAAGACCGGAATAATTTTTATAGGACTAAAAAAAAATTAAATTTAAGATAAAGGTCCCCAATATCTAAAATTTGCCAAAGTTTGGGGGGAGGGGGGGGACCATAACCTCCCTTACCTACTTTAAAATTGACAAATTTAAAAATAAACGGGGTAATATATCAATTTAATTAGTAAAAAAAGATATTTAATATAAATAAAATAATAACTAAATCAGTACAATGAAATATAATAATATAATTAATAAAAAAATTAATAAAATAAATAATATAATTAATCATATTTATAATTAGCAAACTGCAAATACATATAATAATTCTAACTTAGCAATCGAAATTGTACATAACATAAAAACATTGGGAAAAAAATAACATACTCTAAGAAATTGCTTAATATATAAATGAAAATTTTTTGCCGGCCCCTTTGGATTTTTCCCTTTTTAAATAGCCCCCCCAAATCAAAATAAGTGAAATTTGCTATAAAGGGAAAGTAAAAAAATTCAACATTAAAAAATAAGTTTTTTTCAAAAATCAACCCAAAATTCAAGGGTTAAATATGACTTTGGGGGGAAAAATGATTTACTTTATGTTTCTCAACGGAGATATGAAGAAAAAAATAAAAATTTTTTAATGAAGAAAAAAAGGATTTGAAAAGCTAATTAATTAAAAGTGATAAAATTTTTCAATCTTCTTTCCAAAAAATTTTCCATTTGCTACCGAGACAATGTATCGGCAAATCTGAGGGAATTCCATTTTCTTAAATAAAAAAAGAAAAAGGGGGTAAATTGGAAAACTCCCCGAAAAATTTTACCCCATAATCTTTGAAAAGGGTTCCCCTTTGGGGGAAAAAGGGTTTTGAAGAATTCCTTTGGAAGGTTTTTTTTGTGTCGTTTTTTTTGGAAAGATTTCTTTTTTGAAGTTTATTCCTATCTTGAGAACAATCATGGAATTTAGTTAAATGAAAATGACCTTCAAAATTCTTTTTTTTTGAAAGGTTTTTTTCTTTTTTTGGTCCTCCTTTTTCGATTTATTTTTGGTTATTTTCCCAACCATATATTACATTAATATATCTTGTTTTTTTTTGGTTCTTTTTCCCTTGGGGGGGGAAAAAAGGGAAAAATCCAATTTAAGAAATTTTTTTTTCCCCCCCTCAAGAAAAAAAAAAGGGAAAAAAGGGAAAAAAATCCCTTTTTGGGGTTCGGTCCCATCCTAAAGCAGTAAGCTTAGAGTTTTTGTATCCTGTTAGACCTAGCACCATGAATAGTACATCAAGCATTTTTCTTTTCCCCTTTTTAATTGGGGGATAAAAAGGTTTATGGCTGCTAGATTCTGTTAATCTTAAATTTATATATATAAATAAAATAAGTTTTTCATTAAATTGGTTCACAATTTATAGATAAATATTAATATATTTAAACTAATTATTTATTTATTTAGGGAATTCGAGAGGGATTAAATTATTTCTCACGTACTATTCTTTTTAAATATGACCATTATTAATAAACTATTATTTATTACTTATATTATTATAATTTAATATATAATATTAATATTAAATATATAAACCCCTAAAATTTTACAAATTAATAAATATATTTGGATACAAGCTCTGCCAAACAAAATAAATTTTATGCAATTTTCGTAATAACTTTTCCACAGAAGTAGACTTTAATTAAATGTTTTTTTTTTTTGAGGCAACTTTACAAAATAAAAAATAATTAAAGGAATATTTTAATTAATTTTATAAAAATCTGATATATTTTATTAATACCTGAATACAATTGTCAAGGCGATATTTTACTTTCAAAATAATACTTTACGATAGTTTTATTAAATTAATATATTTAAAAATTATTAAATAAAATATAATATAAATAATTTAGAATTAAAAATTAATATAGTAAATAAAATAAAATAAAATAAAATTTAAATTTTTTCTATATATTAAGGATTGAAAAAAAGAAGAGGGAAATTTGGGGGAAAAAAGAAAGAAAAAATAATAATTAATTTATAATAATATTTATTAATTTTATTATAATTAATAATATTCTATAATTACATTACTGTCATATTCTACAGCAAATGGGAATAATTAAACTCCATAATTAAGGCACTAATTAAAACTCTATTTAGGATCCAAAATTTGATTTCAAGGTTATATATAATTACAATAAAATATATAAGTATATCATTGTACAAGGCTCTAAGAAGTACAACTTATTTAGAAATTGAAAAAAAATATACAATGGGATATTTTTCCAAATTTTTCTCAGTTTAACCCCTTGGAAACCCCTTGAAAAAAATTGGAATCACCAGCTAAAAGAAATTGAAAGGAAAAAAAACCCTATCATCCCCTAAGTGAGGTCGGCTAGTTCCCCTTTTTATACTTTATTTTCACCCTTACTACCCACCTTTCATAAACACCTTACTATACTCTGAAGGTTTGGGGCTTAGCTAGAAAAAAAAAAAAGTACCCCTTAATATTACTTAGTGCTCAGGGAAAAAAAAAATTGCAAAACCAAAACTGATATTACCATTATTAATACTTTTTCTATGAATAAAATCGTACACATTACCTTATACAACCTGGGGGTGAGCAGCAAGATCACTCGCTTTCCCCCCCCCCACCTGGGGGGGGGTTTTTGGGGGCCCCAATATGTTTTTTTGGGGGGGTTTAAATTTTATTCTTTTTTCCTTTTCCGCACAAAGTAAAATTTAAAACTTTAATTTTTAACCACCTTAAATTTAAACAAACATACCTTAAAATTCCAATCTATTCTTTTGCACTGTTACCCTAAAAGGTACCCTATGGGCTGAGAACAGCATATCCCAATGAGGTAGGTGCCCCAAAAAGAAATTGGAGGGTGTTTGTTTTTCCCCCGCTTTTAGCTTTCGAAAAGTACAAAGACCCTAAACATTTATAGGGGAAACTCTTTTTTCCCCTTATCCCCCTTTACGCTTTTTTTTAATAATTGCCCCTATTTTCCTGGCCCCCCTCCCCCTTCTTATTAACGCTTACTTTCTAAGGCCCCCAAATGGGGCCCGGGGTTTACTTATCATTAATTAATTGATAAGAAATCTCCAGCAAAAAATATTTCCCCTCTGTTTTTTTTTTCACCCTTTCCAACCAGGTTTTTTTCATTTTACCAGCACCTAGTTAAAAAAAAAACCACCCCTCTAATTTTCCATCGAAAGAGAAAAACCTCCCAATCAAATGAAAAACCGTGGATCCCCAACTGCCGCAGCGGCTAACAATTTTGTTTTTCAACGTGTTGGGGGTTTTTATAAATTAACGAAATAGATATCCGTGGACCGTTTTTTTTCTCCCGAAAGAGCCGCTTTGACGGGCGGGTCTTTGACTGGCCCAAAAATACGGTCGTTTTTTATATTTTACAGTGTGGGTGTATACAAGCTTGACAAGTTTAAGCGCCCTCCGCGAGAGAGTGGCCAGTCTAGTTTTCCTAGTGATAGTTAAGAGTATGAACGAGGATAAAACATTTTTCAATTTCACTTTCATTTCTTTCATGATTTTATCTCTTTCAATATAATTTAAGCCAAGAACATCTGGTGACTATTAAATTGAATATTAGAACTAGAAATATTGAGATACAAAACACACTATAAACAATAGTTCGACTGTTATTTATTTAGTCCACTTATCCTCTATCCCTCGCTACTTAGGTCCAGGGTTATGTTTCGCGGATAAACCGTCGTCATAAAAAGCTTTCTTTTTTCCCCCCAGATTGTTGAGTTCATGACGGGAATATACTAATAATATTGAATGCGAATCAAAGAAACGAGTGGAGAAAATAAAAGAGTCTGCAGAGTTTATTTTATCCCGCAAAACGTTAGAGAGAAAGTGGAGTTTGAGCGAGAGAGAGATGGAAAGGTTTTGTCGGAGAAATAAGAAATCCACTGTTTTTCTAAAAATTTCCCGAATTTGTAGGGGGAATTATCAATTTATTCCGCGGCACTCAAACCGGGGGCGCTGGGGTAATAACATAGGTCTCCCGAGAACATTTGTTTTAGGTTCCTCTAATCAAAGTGATATCTAAGTTCCGAATGAATTGAAAATGGAAATATTAAAATTGGAAAACAGAGACAGAGGATGATAAGCAAGTTTTCTCCCTCTTTTCAAGTCGCGCTCAATAGGATTTAAATTAAAGCTATGAATTTAACATATGTATCCGCTGCAACAGATAATGTTATAAAGCAGGGTCCCCGGAAAAGGGCACATTAAATTATAAAATTACAAGAAGCAGTAGCCCATGTAAGTGCTAAGAGGACAATATATTTTGCTTGGGTTTAGATGGACTGCCAGGGATTATCACCAAGTAACATTGACGTTGGGAGAAGAAAGAAAAGGAGACACAAAGCGGCACAGTGTTAATCTCCAAGAACTCAAAAGAACAATTTTATACAAAGGTATAAGAGAGAGTGAACCCGACTGTGATAAATGAATATTTGGTATTTATACCCCTAAAAGTGTGGTTAGTGACCAAAAACCAAATAATTTGCCACTATCACTCTATGAAAACACCACTAACACTTTTCCAGTCCACGAAAGTGTTTAAGATACGGGATAATTATAAGAAACTCAACATTGTTCTTATGACAATGTCCAGATTAACTAGTTCCTAATATTGTTCGGTGGGTTTATCGCCTTTATCCACCCTTCGCATTCAAAGAGAAATGTAAAAAAAAATGACAATTAAAATATTGTTAATGTATATATATGCCGAGAATATAAGATAAAAAATCGAAAATCGCCAAATTGCGGCAAGGCTGTTTTATTAATTTTTGCTCCGAAAAGAACCACCTCTATCCTAATCTCTTAATCATGGGAAATGGAACTCACATCCCCAAACCCCTTAGCCCTTTCCAGCTTGAGCATCATAGTCGCACAAAAGAGACAAGTCTTTTAAAATTCGGTGCCTTGTCGTTTTATATCAAGGAGAGAGGCAAGAATCCTCCTAAAGACAAACTATTCCTCCAAAGTTTAATTGTAATCCACGCGCCCAAGATTTCTGGTTATCCACTCACGCGCTAATGTGTGTGAAGAGGAAAGTACAAATAAACACAAGAGGGTAGTAAAGTACTAAAGACAAAAATATAAAGTTAGGTGCATCTGTTTATTAGAGATCAAAAGAATGCCCTGAATATAGACTCCTGTATGATTTTGAGTGTACATACACTATATCTCCGGGCCCCCATACATATCACTGAGCGCGTAGAAAAGTTAGCTTTTCCCCCCTTTCATTTCTTGCTTGTATTAACTATAATGGGACCCGTTTTTTAATACGCTCCCTCACTCGGTTTCCCCTGCCCATAAGTAGAAGATAACTTTAAGAATACAAATAATAAATGCCCCAGACGGGGTAACCATCTATTTTCAAAGCTCCACGGCCTAGTGAGTATTGTAAATAAAAGAGGGCTCCCTCCTTATTCTTTTACCCTTGGGGAATAATTAATAAATATCAAAGAATAATAAACATTTTCCACCCCCGGATGGTTCAGCGCGAGGGTATTTTTAAATAAAAAAAGATAAATAGTTAAAAAAATATTATATCTTTCCTGGTAATAATTGGAAAAAATAGGGTAGTATTAATCATAAACCCAGTGAGAAAAAAAATCCATAGTGAATAAATAAATAATAATAATATACCTATAAGGAAGATAGGCATGCATTGAGATAAATTTTATGAGTATAAAAAATAAAATTGAATAAAGCATAAAAAAAAGAATTAAATATTAATAATAATGAAAAATAATTGAAGAAAGCAGGTATTTTAAACTAGGTCAAGAATAAGAGGGTCAAAACGTTTTATAATGATAAATTTTGCTTTACATTTTAAATATAAATTATCCCTTTTCTTCCTTTCCTTTCAATTCTTCTGCGCTTTTCCTTTATTCATACCTATATCTAAAGGCCTCTACCTTCTTCTTTTTTCACCCTTTATAACCAAATACCGGGCATTTATATTATTCCATTACTCTACATTAATAATATTATATTGCTCGGCCATTCATATCCCTCCAATAATTTACCTTAATTATTTTTCAGATCCCTTTTCCATATCTTTAATGC
The DNA here is from genome assembly GCA_015478945.1 of Trachelipus rathkii. Lineage (NCBI taxonomy): Eukaryota > Metazoa > Arthropoda > Malacostraca > Isopoda > Trachelipodidae > Trachelipus > Trachelipus rathkii. The sequence continues at coordinate 25,745 of JABUQX010058749.1, forward strand.
CACCTCCCTTAATTCTCTAAATTCTAATTATTTTTCCCTCTACTAAAATCCCCTCCCCATCACTCTCACCACTTACTTTATTAAATATACCCTTACCCTCCACTATAACTAGTCAATGTCACTCAGAAAAGGAGTTATATGAATAATAATTAAATCGAGCCTCCCCAAACCTTAATTTAAAACCCCGTCTCACCCCCCATTTTTAATTTAATTAATAACTTATCCATCTTTTAATAATTTATATTTATTAAATAAATTAAAAAATTTATATTTATTGATAAATAGAATTAAATAACAATATTTGTATATCCTTCAAAAGGAGAACGTCATTTTTGAGAAGGAAAATATTGCAAATGATAAGCAGGGAAAAAACCTTTACAAAAATCGAATTTGATTATTGCAGTAGATATTCAAAACTCCTCCCTACCCTCGGCCACGCGCCTCTATTATATTAATACTCAAAATATTGAAACAAAAAGAAAAAATTTTATTAATACTATTTGGGGAGGTCTCAAATTAAAATATATCCTTCAATAAAATATAATGTAAAAATTATGTGAGTGATCTGAAAATACTTTAGTGATTAAAAATAAAAGAACTGAAATCACACTGTGCTTGATTTCACTTACCATTATTTTGTAGCTCTCTTAGTTTTGTACCATATCTGTAAAACCATTGTATTATACGAGAAATTGTTTATTCTGTAGCTTACCTACTAGTTGTTTATTTATAATTCACTCCGCGATTGAGTGTTAAAAGTTTCTTTAGATTCGACTTAAGGTATTTCTGGGTGTTTGTTAACCCTATATATATATAAATGTCCTTACAATTTAAAAATAGATTATTAACGAATAATGATCAATCTCTCTACTCACGAAATAAATGTATCCTATTGTCCCTCATCACTTTTTTTATTCCTTAGTTTATTTGAAGTGTAACAAAAAAGGGAGAATCTCCATTCGTCACTATGGATTCTCCACGGTATTTTTTCTGTTCAACCCTACCTCCTGGTCCCCTAAGCATAACTCTTTTTTACTAATCAGTATTTTATTATTTTTACCCCTTAACCGCACACTACTTTTTCACCATCTGTGTATAAATTACCACACTAAGAGTAAAGAGGAGGAGAGGAAATTACATGCTAATGAGACTTTATGCTTTTTGTATGAAACCTTGTTTATATGGGCTAATAAAAATATAACAACCATAACCTAATAAAGAATCTCGGCCCCCCACCTTTTTGAAATGTTAAACTGTCAAGTATTGTGCGATCAAATAATGTTAAAATTTTGTACGAAACTCAGAGCCCGATTTGAAGATAATATCTAAACTCATTTCAAGCTATCAAGAAAACTGCAAGAATAAAATATATAGAAATTGTATGAAAAGTTTCGTGTAGTATACGAGAGCCAGCTCACTTCTCTCTTCTCTTTATAAACTATATGTAAATATTTTTGCCCTATAGCGGAGAGTTCTATTATACTTTATCCTCGCACCCGAAAACAAATGGGAGAAGAAAAATATGAGGGTCCCTCTCAATGACAGATGTGGTATTGATAGTTCAAAATAACTCCCCTAGTGGTGAGGGCGAACCGCTCCACTCCCTTCACTTCCTTAATGTACTTTTTAGACTAGAAAAAGATCGCGTTATATATATTCCCGAGATAGGTGGCCAAAATAATATTTTTAATAAGTTTTCTATTTGGATTTTGAGCTCTCATTTCTTAGTTCTAGAAATTATAGTAATTTAAAGGTATTGATTCCCTCTTTATAAATATTAATAATTGGAAGATTAAAAATATTTACTTTTAATTCTGGGTTGCTTTTTTTTACTATATATATAGGTTCTTTAATTTCACTAAGAATGTAATTTTGCCCTTTATGTCGCGACGAGTGTGATGATTCTTTGATCTCCACCATACAGAGAGAACGTGTATTCAATAAATAACAATATCAAAATATATATTGAGCAGACTGTCACCCCAATGAAAATAGTAATTCTATGACACAGTATAATGTATAGTTGTATATATTTATTTATATTATAATATTTGAGCCCTCTTATTATTATTATTATTTAAATTATATAAATGGTACAAATACAGTACTTTAATATGATTTAATAAAATATGATTATTTTTGTCAAAATGGTTGTAATGTATATAATCTAGGATAAATATTTTTTTCCCTCACTCCCCTCTGGGAAAGATATAAATTGATAGTCAACTCGGACTAATGAAATAACCCACTACATAAATAAATAACCTAGATATGATCTATAGGACCCGAGTCACCTCTCCAGATCAATGTGGACGATCTTGATCACGCCTCTTCTTTACTTATTGATTAATAAAGCTTTTAGAAATCAACAGAAGGGAGATCTTTCAAATATGTAAACATTGTAGAGGAGAGAGCACCTATCTGCGCTCCCACATCATTATTCTCGTTACCAATCCAATCACTATAAAAAAGCATAATAAATATGGGTACTGTTGGTAGTATTCCAACCAAATGGGGAAACATTCGTTTACCTAAATCCCAATGCACCCGAAAAGGTTAGCTCAAAAAGGAACCTCGAAACATTTGTAGACTAAAGAATTCTTATAAATTGTAAAGAGTGACTCCATAAAGTTCTGTCTCATGGTATTTGTACAGAAATAGGAATGAATAGAAGAAAATAAACCGGAGCAGATTAGTTGGTTTTTTTACGAAGATACTGATGAGATACGCTCAGGTCTTCCTACCGTGAGACAAGTCTCACGAGCTCTCCTCAGTGTTTTATATTCCGTACAAGGAAGTTGAAGACCCCTATACAGAGTTTTAGACAAGTAGGTGGTGTTGGGAAATCACTGTTAGATATAATGAAATTGTACATTACCTTTTTAGATTATAAAATTGTATTTAGAACGATGTTTAGTATTTTAGAAGAGTTTTTATTTTGGAATATAGTTTTTTGATGGCAAGTGTGTTAAGAAGTTGCTTTCCGTTGGGTAGAAATTACGCAGTTTTGCTACTTTCTTGAATATTAATTATAATTAAATTAATAGATGATGGTGGGTGGGTCGGCAAAAAAACCGTGAAATGACGATTGCAGTAACAACTTATGTGCAGAAAACAAATTATTTTCTGGCAGAGACTTTAGCAAGCGTTATCGAAGATAAGGAAGCACGGAGATCACCTCACGGGCAAGAGAAAAAGCTAAACAGGTCGCCAAGTTTAAGGCTATATTTCGTCTGTTAGCAAGGCTTTTTAGGGTAAAGAAAATAAGTGTTTTTAGATAGTATTAATCAATCATTTTACTCTTTCCACTTTATAACATATTAGAAAAAAGAATTTTTTCCATGCATTTATTTCAGTAATTATCTAATATTCGAATGGAACTCTAAAAACATTTTTCTTTATTTCTAAATCCTAATCGTTCCAGATAAAATGGATTACAATATGGTCTAGGCAACCACATCTAAAAAGAGAGGGGGCACCCTGAATATCAACTCAATAAACAAATGGCCAATACATATTTATTCACGATCCAGTTATAACAGGTGGGTAATCTAGAACATACAAATAGGTTAATGCTACTCAAAAATTCTCTTTTTTGTAACACATCTAGGAGTTATTATTGTTTTATATTTATATTCTATAGATATATATATGAGGGAGAATCAAATATTTTCTTACCAATAAATAATCAAGAAAAAGTACGAATTTTAATGACAGGTTTAAAAATCAGAAATGGGCGTCATACTTAAATATCAATAAACCGTAGTGGAAAATCATCACTTTAAATATAAACTTATAAAAGTTTTAAGAATATGATTTAATGCCTAACCTATTTAAATGAAAAGACAATGAAAATTAAATAATTTATAATAAAAAATATCACGACACACCATAAAACCGCGATCACTGAAGTCAGTTACAATTGACTTAGTTTCTAGGGCGTGAGATGGAATACGTATTAGATTGACTCAAGGTAAAGTCACGGGTGGTGACTTAGTGACTTATATATATATATATATATATATATATATATATATTAACTTATAAGTATTAGTGTTCCAAAGGGTTCTTTCCATTTTATCTAAATATATATTATATTATATAATATATAATATTATATCTACTAACATATATGTCGTTCGATAATATAATTTTTAAAGTAACACAGATATATATATATATATATAATATATATAGTATATATATCTATATATATATATATATATAATATATATATATATATTATATATATATATATATATATATATTATATTATAATATATATAATATATCTATATATATTAGTGTCACTAACAGGAACCCACCAAGCTCACAGACATGTGGCCATACTGGTTGAAAAATCATACACAATTGTGAGGTTCTGGCATATCATATATATATATATAATATATATATATAATATATATATATATATAATATATAATATATATAATATATAATGAATATATATATATATATATATTAATATATATATATATATATATTATATTTTATATATATATATATATATATATATATATATATATTTCGAAATGTCAAAAATAGGTCATTCAAAATTGACATTATGAATATTTTTCTTAGTGGAAAAATAAATAGAACTACGAATACTTTGTAAACGTCGGTAAACAAATCATGAGAGACAAACCCCCTAGTCGAACATCATTTGAAACTTTTCTTCCCGACTACGAGTCTCATTTCTCCTTTATCCACATCACAGACTCTGAGGTAAAAAAAGGTAATCGCCGGATAAAAATTCAAAAAATGTGATGTTTATACTATCCCCACAATCTTACTCCCTGCCGACAAAATAACCGCCCATTTAAAACACTTGTTCAATGAGTCATTTTTGACAGGAGTTTTTCCAAATATTTTCAGAAAGAAAAAGTGATCTCTATACCTAAAAAGGGAGATCTATCCCTAACAAAAAATTACAGACCAATAACTACACAAATACGATTAGTAAAATATTTGAGAAGAAGTTCATATCAGTTAACAGAATATTTAATATCAAACAACATTCTCATTAAAAAACAATTTGGAATTTAGAAAAAGGAAGGCCAACTGCTGATGCCCTGCATTTGCTTAGACGAAAAACTTTTAACGAATAGAGAAAATAAAGAACTACTCCAATATTATTATCAGATTTGCCAAGAAACTTTTGACATGATTATCATGAACATCTACTAAGTAAAAATAAACAAAATGTTGTTTTGATAGGGAACAAACTTACAATGGAGAAATCTCAATACGTAAAACTATATGAAATTAATTCAGTCAAGGTTCAAACATTATTCAGCGCACACCAGGGCTCTATTCTTGGACCGTTCATGATCTGTTTAACTCTCATGACGTTTTTTAGTCTCATTTGCTGACGATACCTCCATATTAATAACTGACAAAGATGCCGAGTCTCTATCTCATAAAGCTGCAGCACACATTAACAAAAAATATATGAAATGGATAAGATGCTAATAAGCTATCTTTAAATTTAAGCAAACATCTTACCTTATTTTTAGCAACAAAAAATAAAGATTTAATATTAAAATTAAAACCTGTTGAATGAAAAGGGCACAATGCTAAAATACTGGGAATAACAATCGATGAAAAGCTGACATTTGAAGAACATGATTAACAACCAAGTTAGCAGAATGTCGAGATACATGTATATGCTAATAAAATTAAAAAACTATAGTACCTCTTTCCATTTTTAGAAAAATATACTATGCACTAATACACCCCCACTGACTTTACCGTCTTCTAATCTACGGTACCACAAGTAAACTCAGTAATCCCCTTGTAAATTGTAATAATTAAAAAAATTTTATTCGCTCATTAGAAATTAAAGAGATTTACAGCATACACAACCAGTTAATTCAATAACCTAAAGATATTAAAGTTTAAAGTATTTGCTAAATATATCATTTGAAAGAGATACATAAAATTTCATATAACAATGCATGCGACCTCTTGCTAGCAAATTTTCATTCAAACGAAGCTAATCAAGTAAAGACGTCAAAACCGAAAACTCTACCAAATCTTTTGCTAATAAAATAAAAACGCTAAATTATCTGAATAAATAACTATAAATACTAAACTCAGAGATTTAACCAACGAAAAATCTAGCTACTTCCATTATTATTATTACTGAAATTATTATTATTATTATTATTATGTGGGAAACTTATTATTATTATTATAATTAAAGTGGGTAATATAATTATTTATTGTTCAGTTATTATTATTCCATTCAGTATAATTAACTTTCATTCATCCTATTTTATTAAAGAATAGGGCCCCCCTAAATTATTTAAAAGAAAAAAAAAAAAAAAACTTCCTTGGGCTTATTAAAAGCACTATTAAAGACAACACTTCCCTTTTAAAAAGAAGGGGCCTTTTTTTTAAAAAAGGCCCCTTTTTTCACGCTTTTGTTTGGGAAAAAACCCCAGGAAAAGCACCTTTCTTTTCGAAAATGGATATGATGACTTTACTTTTAATTATTTATTATAATTATTATTAAATCATACCAGGTGATAGTGGAGTGTGGGAGGAAAATTTACTTTTATCTTATTATTCACTCTCCCTATTAATATCTACCCTACAAATTATCTTTATTTTCCACTAGTGCCATCTATTTGATAGTTTTATTTTCTCTAGTATGCTCTATCTCATTATTATCTAGATTATTCCACGATTGCCTGATGGAGCTCATTCACTTTAGTGTTTACCCATGTGAAGTGGTATTGGGGAGGGTGTTATTATTTTATTTATTTATTAATGTCGACCAGTATATATGATTATATAAAGGGTACATGGTGAAATAATTAATTATTCATACCCTTCTCTAAACCTACTGTAAAAAAAGAAAAAGGCGGTCCCGCCTTTATGATTGCAGAATGGTATTACCCATCTCATTACTCCTCATTATTTATAAGATCCAACAACTCTCTCTTACTTATTACTCTGGTATGAGTGAAATAATTTCTATTTAAGTCATCTCAAATATTTATTTATTTTTCATCCTAGTTATTAACGTTATTAATTAATATTATATTTATTTATTTATTTTAAAACGAAGTTTAATTCATTGCGGATTAATATATTATCAAAGTTTTGTGTATGCGCTCATGCTGTAAAGGTCCGTAATTTATTTTTGTTATATAAATATAACGAATGGAATTGAGATATTTCCTCTCCTATTCCCTCTCCATTACTCACCTCCTCCCGCCTCGAAATAAAATAAATTTATTAAATTTAAAAATAGTCTCATACTAAAATCCTCCCGATTGAATTGAAATATATGGAGGAATTAATAATATATTATATTTATGATTAATATTATTATGTAGTAGTGAATTATTACGTTCATTATTATTAAATTAAGATTTATAAAATTATTATTATTAGTTAAATTATTAAAAATATTAATAATGTATTATTATTTGATTATTTTTTATTTATTTTTTATGAGGTAAAATATTCTATATTATTGTTGGGGTAGTTGGGAGAGGAGAATAACCCGAGACGTTTTTTCTTCTGTATAGGAGGGTGTAAATTAATTATTATTATTAGGGTATGTGTATTTATTTTTTATCCAAATATCCATAAGAATCCCTAGAGGTATGACCAGTATTAGTATATAATTTACTGGTACTTATCCCAATTTGAATTATTCCTGGATTATATATTCTTGCCTCAATATTATTTATTTGGGTGATTAAAAGCCTTTGATCATAACCCTCATCTCACTCTAAGGTATTAAATTAATAGGCTCTCTTAATAGCTCTTATCCTAGTAATATAATTAATTATTATGTATCCTGCAAATAAAATATCTTTATATTTTTCTCAGTATCTAGTCATCGATAATATTTATTTATTTTATGATCATTTTCCACTCACTCCTTACTCTATTAAATTTTTTGATGTAGTTCCCCAGAAGGCCCTTCTTTTGCAAAGTTACCTCCCCAAAAAATTGGCCCACTCTCCTCTTTTGTGTCCTTAACCGCCTAGTATCGCAGTTACAATATTAATATCACCGATGAGCTAATAATTAGGCCGGCAAAATTGAATAAATTAATGTTCTCCCCCCCCACACACATATTATATTAGTTTAACCATCTAAACAAGATGACTCCGTCCACCACAAAAAGTTTCTATAAAAACAAAAGCAACAACAAAGCCATGTATAAATATTTCTCTGAAATTCAATAGCTTATAATCTTTATCCAGTATAAGATTAAAATTCATAGATCACTCATCAGAAAGAAGGGTAGTACCAATAATGTTCTCCGAAAACCATCTAAAAAGTGTGGAATGGCATTTACTGTGCCATTCCACTCATGAATGGTTTAAACGTTTATATATATAGAACCCAGCTTTTTATATGGCACTCTTTACTCTCAGCGTGCTGTCCTCATGAGGTCGGATACTCAAGTGTTTTTCCAGTATAGAAAGCAATAAGTATAGGAAAATATGTAGAAATAGCACAAATATAAGTCGCCTGGAGTTTAATTCATATTTTTTCTTCTGAAGACAATACATGGAGTTACCGCTCTATGAGTTGAAGACTTGAAGTAGGGTGGTGGTTAGCATTATTCGCTTTCTTGCTGTTTATAATCTGCAGAGGCTAATCTCTTATGCTAATGAATGTAAATTTATATAAATTGCCACTACTGTCGAACAAACGCTCTGAGCCTAGATATAATAATGTGTTATATGTCGTTGAATCGCCCCTAGTATCAGAGACTTAATGAGTCAATCATAGTATTACGAATGATAATATAGAAAATAACTCAATGTCCATTTTTTAAAAATTAATCGAATTACCCAATATCAAGCATATTAAAACATTGCAGCCTAAATAAAGATGTGGCGACCAAATATGATTTCACTAGAAATAAGTCAGTAATAGTCAGTATTAAATTATGCTTTTGGCAGTGAGTGCGTTTTGAAAGTCTTTACAGTTCGAATTGTAGTGAAGTGCGAAGACAATGTGGTAGGTTTATTGTACACCAGTCTGAAACCATTAGTGAAGCTAGAAGTAGTTATGAAGTTGTCTTAATTATATGTTCCGAAAAAAACTTTGACATATGTTATGTGTAGGTGAGTCTATAGGATGGCTAGCGATAGTATACTCTAGGGAATTACGTCTCACAGGGAAGTTTAAGCTAAGATGATGCATTACTAGCATAAGTGTATACTCTCTACATCTGACATACAGTAGTGCCTTGTCCGCTGAGCGATAACGATTATCAATTAGAAGTTGCGATTGAATAGCTTTCGACGGGTACGTGCCTGTGAGTTTTATAATGAGATTATATCATTGAGCATATGATTTATTCATTAAATCATTGTGGCGGATGAGTACCTAACAATGAGTCTATTGTATACGCGGAGACCTATGCCATCTGACTGCTTAGTTTTGTTAATAAGCTAGAGCCTAAGTTCAATTGCACCATGTTATCTGTTTTCCCCCTTGGGGTACTAAATAGAAAAAGTTTTGAATTTGTTTGGGAAAAGAAGAAAAAATCCCTTTTTTTTTAGTGGTGATTTTACCCCCTAAACTCCCGATTTTCCTTTTTTTTTACCAATACCCGGGAATTTTCGTTTTTTTTCACTTAATAACGCATATATGCAAATAAAAGATTTGATTAGAAGTAGGCCCTTCTTTCAAACTTCATCGTCAACAAATATTGAAAAAGACTAAAAAATTGCAAAGTAAACAGGAAAATTTGTGGGATTCGAGTTGTTGCCCCTAAATTTTTCCCCCCCCCCTTCTTTTTTTAAATTTCCATCTGTTTTGCTTTTGAGCGCCGCCCCCCCTACCTATGCCATTCAGTCTTCGTTTTTTGGGAAGAAAAAAAGGTGGGGAAAATCAATAGTTTTCTTCCAAAAATCCCTCCGCGTGTTTTTAAAAGCCAAAATTTTTTTATAATGTTAAGAAATTGTTTGTGATGTTGGTCTTGTTTAAAATGAACAAAGATTTTCCAAAGAAAGTAAACCAAAAAAAAAATTTGTTTGTTGAAGATAGAAAAAATTGCATGAATATTAACTTATAAAAAGGTGGGTAAACTCGTTTTTCCTTTTTCCAAAAAGCTTTGTTTCAGAAAAATTTTTTTTTTTAAAAAAAAAACCGTAACCTCCTTAACAGGTTTTAACAATTCCCTTTCACAAGTCCCCCCAAGGTTATGGAAAAAATGGTGATTCCCCGCAGAGCAGCTGCCTTTCGATACAGAAAATGGCGAAATATATACCGACTCTACGTAAAAAACTGAAAGTTAAAATGAAAAATTTTTTTTCCTTTAATTCGTTCCCTCAGGGTTTCACTTCCCCCCCCTTCCCCTTTTTGGTTTAAAATTACATTTGGTTTCCCCAACCGTGGCCACTGGAACGGTTTTAAATAAATTTAAATTTGGAATAAGGGTAAGAATTTTAATTGGCTTTTGGAAAATACCTAATCAATTTTTTTTTGAAATTTTTTTAATCACCAACTAAATCTCAACAGCTTTTTTTTTTCCCGCCCCATTTTATTTAACAAAGCCCCAAATTGAAAAGCCCCCTCTTTGCATGATTAAATGAAAAAAAAAAAAAAAAAAAATTTTATTAAAATGTACAATTTACTAAACTTTCCCTCCCCCCCAAAAAAAAATTCCTTTTTCCCCCTGAAATCCCATGAAGAAGAAAAGGACAAAGTTTTTTTTAATAGTTGGGGAAAAAAATAAAAATTTCCCCTTTTCTAGCAAGTCTTTAGCAAAAAAAAAAAAGAATTTCCGCAAAATAAAAATATGTTTTTTTTTTAATTTTTGAAAAAACAAAACACAATCGATAAGGAGTTTAAAGAAAAGAATTGTTTTGACCTTTTTTTTAAGTGAAAGAAAATAGAAGAATTTTTTTCCCCAAAATTTTTGCCTCTGGGCCCCCGATGAGGAACTACGGGGTAGGACTTTTTTTTTGGTATTTGGGGAATAAAAATTTTTTCCAGTTTTAAAAAAATTTGTCGAAAGGTTAGCCCCCCCTCCCCCCAAAATAACCGTCTTACCCACTAGGCCGCCCCTAAATTAAGTTTTGCCGCCCAAACAAAAAATTTAACATGGAAAAAAAGATTTCAATTTTGAAGTTATATCCTTTTTGGAATTGTCTATTTTTGTAAACACAAGGGATTATAATTTTTTTTTTTTAAAACTCCCCCCTAATTTTGGGTTTTTTTTTTCCCCCTTGCCCCTATTTTCGTCCCCCACTTCTTTTTCCTTATTACCGAAGAAACCAGGCCAAAAAAAAAAATGAGAACAGTACTCCATGGGTGGGGACCTATAGGGAAAAAAAAAAAAACTCAATTCCCCCTTTTTCCCAACCCAATTTTCCAGATCGGCCCTTCCCTTCTGCCGGGACGGCAATTGGGCCCCCAAGAAAAGCTTTGTTCGCTTTTCCCCATAGGCAAAAGCGGCCGCGCCTCCATCCCCTTTCCCAAGGTTTTTTTTTTGTTTTTTGGGAACCCCTCCCTTTAAATGGGTTTTTTTTTTTCACATCTTTTTTTGCCCCGGGGTAAATTCTGAAGGAATTTCCTTTAAGATCACCTAAACCGCCCCTTCTCCTAAACTTACTAAAGAGGGCATTATGAAATGTATTTAGGTGCCCCACAGGGGAAAAAAGTGGGGGGCAAAAATTTTTGGCGAACTTTCAATTCCTTTCTCAAAAAGAACATATGGGAAAACCACTCGGCCCTTTTGGGGTGTACTTATTTATTCGATTTTGAGGGGGGTTTTGGGGTTGTTTTTGTTCCCCCTCCCTTTTGTTATACCATAAAAATGAACCAAAAAATACTAATTTTTTCAAAAAGTAAAAATGCTTAGCCTAACTCAATTCATCCCAAAACACCTCCCTCCCCCCGTTCTATTGGGGGGGGGGGCCCCCCCTTGAAAAAAAAATAAAGCCCAACCCCTTAAAGTAAAAGCTTGAAAAAGAAAAAGTTTTTTCCCCCCCCCTTTCCCCCTTTTTTAAGAAGCCCCAGTGGGTGGTTGCCTAAATTTAAAAGGTTTTTTTTTTGTCCAAATTAAGGGAAAAAGGGTTTTTTTATCTCCCGGAACCCAAGTCCCCCAAAAACCTAGAAAAAAAGCTTTTTTTTAAAAAAAAAGGGTTTTTCCCCCCAAAAGATTTCCCCCCTCAGAAAAAAATGTTCCCCATTGAAAAAGGTTTAAAATGGCCCCCCCTTTGCCTGGGGACTTTTCCCCTATAATTTTATTTTTTTCGCAAAAATTCCTTTCAATTCCCGGAAAAAAAGGGGTTCTTTCAAAAAAAAATTTAAACAGTTTTAAAACTTTCCTTTAATTAAAAAGAAAAAAATTGTTCCATTTTTCTTTGGGCAAAAAGTTTTCGACAAGCAACCCAGCCCCGGCATATTTTTGACACTCTGGAAAGGGAAAAACCTTTTTTTTTTTTTAACTTATGGATTCCCCCCTGACTTTTTTCCTTTTTTCCCGAAAATTTAAATACCCCTAAAAAACCCCTTTTAATTTATTATAGTCAGAAATAGACCTTTCAACTAGTTTCTTTTAACGGTTTTTGGAGGTTTTTCCCCCCCCGGGTTTGCTTGTTTTCCTAAATGAATTATTACATTATTCATTTAATTACGGTTTTAAAAGAAAAAAAAAACCCTTTTTTTGCCCCCCCCCCCTTTTTTTTTCTTTCCACAGAAAATGGAAATGAAAGTTAGGGAAGAAAGGTTAAATTTAAATAGTGGGGGTTTTTTTTTACGGAGCAGAAGAGCTTTAGCCTATAGTAACAAATGGGGGTCCCCCCCCCCTTAACATTTAAAAAAAATAAAAGTTTTACTCAATAACCTAACCACACTTTCTATTTTATTCCCCCCCCTTAAAAAAATTGTTTAAATACTTGACCTCATTCCCCAACGCACAACAGAGTTTTTTTCAAATCCTTTTTTTTTTTCCCCGTCCCCAAAAACAAAATTTTTGTTCTGGGCAGAATTTTCGACAGGATGGGGAATTTTTTTGAAAATTTCCCAGTCCCCCCTTTTTTTTAAAAGGGCAAATAAATCCCAAAATTTAATAAATGGAATCAGATAAAAAATCCTTGCAATGTACTTTTAGATCATTTTCGCCCGAATATATTTAAGTAGGAAAAACCCCCTTTGTTCCCCCAATACCCTGGGGTTCCCCATCCCTAACCCTTCCCTTTTTCTTGGTTTTTGGAAAGAAAAGAGAAAATCCTGCCCCCCCCCTTTTTCCTCCCCCCCCTTCCAAAAATTATTAAACATTATTCCGTTCGTTGGGGGAAGACCTTCTTTTCTCCCCGCCCCTTCTCCGTTTATAGGGGTTTTTTAACTTCGTCCCCAAAAATCTATTCCTTAAATCTTTTTTTTCGCTGAAAAAATACGAGAAAATTAATAGGCCAAAAAAATTTCCACCAAAAGGAATTGTTTTGTCTTTTTTTTTGAATGAACAAGAAAAGGATATAAAACCGTTTCTTTTGAAGAATTTTATTCCAAAAAATAAATTAAAAATGATTTTTCGTTTTGCCAATTTTCTTTTCCAGTTTTCCCCCCCCTGAAAAAAAAAAATAGTTGTCGATTTTTACTTTCCATATATTTTATAAATTTGGTTATTTTCCTTTTTTTTTTTCCAAAAATTTACGAAAAAAGCAATAAATAATTTTGTTTGTTGCTAGTAGAAGAGATGCACCTGTTTAAATTTAAAAAATTGAAAAAAAATATATTACCCTTAATAATATTTTTTTGAATTCATCCATGATATTTTAATTTTTGGGTCCCCCCCCCCAATCCAGGTTTTGCCTTGGAAAAACGCCAAACCTGGGGAACCGTTTCCCCGAAAATCAGAAAAAGGAAAAATTATTAACACTTTTATTTTAAAAAAAGGCCCCCCCCCCCTTTTAAAAAGCCCTTTAATATTTTCGTTTTTTCCCCTTCCTTTGTAAAAAAACCAAGTTGGTATTTCTTGTTAAATTAAAGTAAAAAAAAGTTCCGAAAACCTACATCCCCCAAAGGTTTTTAGCTAAATCAAATTCTTTAATCCCTCTTTTTTCCCCCCTTTTTTTCTTTAAACCTTTTTTTTTCTAACGGGTTTTTTTTTTTTCAAAAAAAAAAATTTGGGAACCCCCACTATAGGTGTGTCGGTTTTCCCTTAAATGTTAAAATATTATTCTTCTTTGCAAAGGTTAAATTTTTTTTTTAGTTTTTTTTTTAAAGAAACCGCCCCTTTTTTACTCCGCCCTTTATTTTGTGAAAAACCCTTTTTTTGGCCCCCTCTGTTCTCCCAAAAACTCCGGTGCATGGCCAAAGTAAAAGCTTAAAAAGCTTCCTTTTTTTTTAAATAAAGTCCAAATTGTTAAATCAATTCTTGGTTTTTTCCCAAGGGAATTTTTTAGTCCAGTGGGGGGACCCAATGAAGATGTTAAAGAGAAGTCAGTAACTAGAGTAGATGCAAAGGGTTTTTTGGTAAAAAACTTTGGGAAACAATAAGGAAACCCGCACCATTTTTTTCCCCCGTTTCGACATTCCCCCTCCCCCAAAAAATTTGTGGCCTCGTGGAAAGGCGAGAAAAAAACCGGTCCCCCGTGGTAGAAAAAGATTTTTTCTCCCGTCAAATTTATGTTATATTTCCCCTTCCTTAAAAAACCAAAGAAACCCGGGACTGGTAAAAGGTTGGGGTTTAATAAATTTTTTCCCTTTTTGCGCTAAAACAGAAAAATTGCTTTTTTTTTTTTAAAATTACCTAAACTTAAACCAATCTTTCTTTTCGGAAAAAAAAAATTACACTTCCCCTTAACTTTTTTTTGGTTAAACAATTTTTCCCCCTATTGTTTCGTAGATTTTACCCCTTTTTATTGACCCTTTCCACCTAATTTTTTATGTTTTCCCTTTCCATTTTTGGGTTTTAAAATAAAAACGCGCAAAATCCCCTTCTTTTTTTTTAAAAAGATCTATCCCTTCCCCTAAAATGATTTGTTTTTTTAAACGCCCGGAAAAAATGGTTGAAGACCGTTTCGATGCATGATTTGATTCCGGTTGAAAATTTTTTTTTAGTCTTAATCAAATTCAAAATTGGGGATAAAAATTATGAAGAAACATATTTAAAAGAAATTTGGGCCTCAAACCAGCAAAAAAACATTCTTTAAAGCCCAAATTTCGTCCAATTTCCGGGGTAATAGTTTGGATTTTATTTTTTTTTTTAAAAAATACAACCATTCAAAAATGCACTGGGATTCCACCCCCTCCCCCCCAACTTATGCCCCCCCCAACCCCCTTTTTTTTAAAAAGCAAAAAAAAAAAATGGGTTTTCCCGGGGGCCTTTTTTATTTTTGGGAGGTTTTTTTTTTTTAGGTTTTTGGTTTTTTTTAAAAATATTTTAAAACAAATTTCAACCTTTTTTTCGGGGTTTTTTTTGTTTTTTTTTTAAGTTACTAAATTTAAGAATTTTTTGTTTCCCCAATTAATGTTTTGGACAAATTAAAAAAATCCTTTTCCCCCCCATTGACCAAGTGGGTAAAACAACCTTGCCGAAAACAATTTCCCTTTTTCCCCCCCCTTTCCCAATGGGAAATTACCTAAAAGTAATCCGGCTTTTTTTTCCAAAAAACTTGTTTTAAGGCGGTGCCCCCCCCCCTCCCTTCCCAATCCTGCCTGCCCCCTCCCCCCCCCACCCTAGAAACCCCGTTTCCCGTTTTTTTTCAAAACCGCCCCGGGGAAAAAAGGGGGGGAACGTTTTCAAGTTTTTGAATTTGGAAAAAAAAATGAAAATTTGAAAAAAAAAAAACCACATGAAAAAATAAAAATAAAAAAATTTGCTTTTAAAAAATACTGGAGTAATGTGGGGTATTTTTTTAGAAAAGATGCCCCCCCCTCCCTCAAGGCACCCCAAAAAACCCGGGCCCAACCCTTTAGGGCCCCCATGAACATCCCAGCCCCAAGAGTGGCCAATAACCTCCAAAAGAAAAACCCACAGTCCTTCAAAGGCAGAAAAACAACCCACCCCTTTGTATTTTGCCACCAGAAGAAAAGAAACCCCTGGGAAAGATTTTTTCCCTTCCCCTACCCCTGGCCCAACCGAAGTGCCTTTGCCATCCCCCCCCTTGCAAAACCTTAGGTTGAGGTTGGTTTTGGAACCCCCCCCCCCTATTTTCCCCAGGAAGGTTCCTTTTTCACTTTCCCCTCCCCCTATTCAAAATGCCCCCCCTCTACTCCGAGACCAAAAAATTACCACCCTCCCCCACAAAGGCGCAATCAACAAAAATAACCCAAACACAGAGAAAATTCCCCCCTTTCCCAAAAGGTGAAAAAAAAAACAAAATTCAATGCTTGGTTGGGGGGCAAAAAAATTCCCCTACGAAAAAATCAAAAAATTTTTTTTTTGATTCATTTTATTCATTTTTATCTCTTGAAGGAACAAAAAAGAAACAATTGTTCCCCCATAAAAAGTTTTTTTCCTCCCCCAACCTATCCTCCTTTTTTTCCTATTCGTTTAATCATCTAATCTTCAAAATATGGCAAGGTATTTTCCCCCCACTTTTTCTTCACCATTCTTAATTATTTTTGTTCTTGGAGAATTTCTAGAAGAATTTTTCCCCATTTTATGCATGAAATAGTTAGAAAAAAAAAATCCCACCCTTCCCCTCCAACCAAGAAAATGAAAACCTGAAAATAATGGGGTGGGGCCCTATTTGCCCACTTCCCACCACCCTTAATTTTCGGTTTTAATTTTACGAAATGTGACGCGGATAATATAACGAAAAATTGTAGAAATTACTTTTTAAAACCTTTTCCCCCCCCTTTTCTTCCCCCTTGAAAGAAAAAAGATTTATTGGTCAAAGAAAAAGATTGAAACCAAGAAACGGTAAAAAGGAATTTTGAGGTAACTCATAAGTCCCCCACAAATTCCCCTCAATTCCCCATGGTTCCCCCTTCGGGAAAATTTCCTTCCCAACCCCCATTGCCCGGATTGGCCCCGGGGTAAAATTTCCCAAAATGACAGAACAACAAAAGTTTCCTTCCCCCTCCCCGTTCTCTCATTCCCCCGAAAAATTAAAACTCCTTTTTTTCCTTAAATGAAGAAATAGATTCTTTTTCCTAACAATTATTTCTTTGGAACCCCTCCCCCCGAAAATCCCTCCGGTGGGGTTTTAGATCTCCCTTAGGAATCTTTGGTTTTTTCCCTTGAAAGTTTAAAAATTGGAAAAACAAATTCGCGCGTTTATTGAAATTGAAAAAAAAAAAAAAAAACTCCCTTTCCCAAATATGTAAATCAAACGGAGGGATCAGAATCTCCTTCCCCCCAACCCCTAAAAATTTACATGACCTTTAAATATGAATTCAAATTCAAGTATATAAAGATATAATAGATATTTATTATATATTGTGAAAATTATTCCCTTCCTAATTTTACTAATTAAAGCCAATTTTAATGATAAAATTTGATATTTCCGTATTTCCTCCCAGAGAAAAACTTTTTATTTACGAAGAAAAAATTATAATTGTTTAATGCCTTTCCATTCAACTTTCTTTTAAATCCAATTGAATTAAAAAAAAAGAATTTTGTAAGAATTTGTGATCATTGGAAAGGGGGGCTTCTCGCTATTAAGATATTTTAGACAACACAAGGAAGAGATCAGAACAGGCGTGTTCCCAAACCTCTTAAGGGAAGCTTATTTCCCAAAAGGACTCGCTCACCTAATAAATTAAAACATCTTTCATTTTTCCTTTAATTTGTTCAAGTTTTTAAGTTTTTTTGTAGAAAATTTCCCCAAATTTAGAAAAAAACAAATGGAAAAAATAAAATTTAACCTAAAATACCTTAAATATAAATACCAATAATAAAACCAAGGAACAAAAAAATAAAAAATATCTTTTTTTATCCTGTGGGGGGGTTCTTTTTTTTACAAAATTTAAAATTATATTTACAAATTCTTTTTTAATTTTTTGTTAAATTAAATATTTTTGGTTAAAAAATAGATTTTTTTTTTTTTTTTGCCTTCCTTTTTTACACAATTAAAAAATTGAAAAAAAAAAAAATTTTTTTAAAAAAAATGTTTTTCCCCCAACCTTTATTAATTTTAAAAGTTTTTTTCGAAAACTTTTAAAAAATTGGTTTTTTTTGGAATAATTACTTTTTTTGGGGTAAAAAAGTCTTAACCATTTTCACAAATGTTTTTTGGGTATTACAAATTTTGTTTGGTAAATGTAAAGTATTATTTGCAATATGTTTAAAAGTTTGGGAAAGTAGAAAAAAAAAATTTTGTGGAACGCAGATTGTTTATGTCTTTTAACAAAAAAATGGTTTTTTTTAATCCAAAAATTTAACACTTTTGTTTTTTTTGGGGTACTTTTCGTGAAAGTTTTTGGTTGGGGGTTTAAACCTATTACTAAGTGGGGAAATGGTTATTGGTCCGGTCCTTAAATTAAAAGGTTTTAAATGGGGGTTTTTTTAATCCGGAAAGTCCCCCAAGTAAAACCTGTGGAAATTTAAAATATTTGGGTTCCCCCCCCCCGTTCCCCCTACTTTAGGTCCCCCAAATTTTGGTTTTTTAAATTTTTTAAAGAAATACCCTTTTACCGTTGTTGAAAATTCCCCCCTTGTCTTAACCATATTTTTTATGTAACACTAAAGTAAAAGTAATTGTCAAATTAGGGTTTTTTTGGTTTAAAATCGTTTTACGACCGTTTTTTTAAAATGTTTTTTTACCTTAAAATAATTTTTATGAAAAATCATTTTTTTTAATAACAAATGTTTTGAAAATGGGGTTTTATCTTTTTAAATACAGAAAAAAAAAGGAAAAAAAAATAAATAAAAAAAAATTTTTTTTTGGAGAAAATTAAGAAAAACACAAAATAAATTGGTTAAAAAAAAAAAATCATGAAATTTTTTTAAATCAACTTGGTAACTATACCGTTAAAAAAGACCCTTTAATATGTTACGCCTTTTTAAATTTCGTAATTTAAAACGGTTCCCCCTTTGTATTTGGGGCCCTTAAAAACCAAGCTTTTGGATTTTTTTTTTTTTTTTGCTTTTTTTTTTTTTTTTTTTGAAAATCAAGGTTTAAAGGCACTTTGGAATTTTGTTGTTTTTTTAAATTCCCAAAATGCAGGCTTTAATTTTGTCCCGTTAAAAATAAAAATTTTTTTTTTTTAGTAATTATTAATGCCCCCTTTTTTGCCGTCCCCCCTTTTTTTATTTTAAAATTTTTTGCCCCTTTAAACTAAAACTATAAATTTATACCCCCTTTTCCCCTTTTTAAAACGAATAACAAATTTTAAATATATAAAGAATCTTGAATTTAAACTTTTTTTTTTAAAAGAAAATTTTTTTAAAAACAGATAAACATGCCCCAAATAAACACTTTCCCCCAATTTCCCTCTTTTTTACTATCATCCTTTGGCAAAACCTTTTTAAAAATCTTCCCAAAAAATCTCTTTGAAATTAAATTTTAAGAAGTTAATTGGAAGGAAATTGAAATTCGTTTTAAGTGGGGTAAATAAATTAAAAGAAAATTTTTGAACCCTTAAAAAAAGAAATAATAATATTTGTAAATTAAATTTTTTAAAATTAATGATTTTCTTTTAAAATTTATTTTCCAATGTAAAAAAAAAAGGAGCCTTATATTCAAAGCCCCACCTACTCCCCTTTAACCCTTTTTTTACCCCTTTTAATAATCAAGTTTTTTACCCCCGTGAACTTTAAAAACCTCGGGAAAAAGGTTTCCCCCATCCTTAAATAACCCCTATTCCATCCCCTCAACGCCCCCCTAGTAAAAACTAAAAAGGTTTTTTAATTGTTTAACCTGAAAAAAACTTTCCCCCCCAAAAAGGTTGGGGGGAAATGCGGGTTTTTTTGTAATTGGTGTTTTTTTTGTTGACTCTCAATTATTTTTGTTTATTTTAATTAATATATCTTTTTATATTTTTTTTAATTATGCCCCAGAAGTCTAGTCGACTAAACCCCCATTTTTTAATTTTGGGTACCAGAGTTTGGGATAACTTTGCAACTTTTTAACCCTTTTTTTAATAACAAATTATATTTATTTTGGGAATGGAAAAAATTTTTTTCACCTACCTTGTTTTAAAAATGAAAATAATTTTAATAATTGAAAACCGGCCCAAAAATTTAACTTGTTTAAAAAATTTTAAATTTTTAAAAAAAAAACCCGGGGTTTTTTTTGCCCCCCCCTGTTGCCCACCCTAAAATTTAAGGTTTCCTTTTGAATAATCCCATTTATTTTGTAAAGGTGGACCAAATTTATTTGGGGGAAAAAAAAAATTTAAAACTTGATCTGAGAAATAATGTATTTTAAGCGATACTTGGTATTCATGTTCTATTTAATTTATAAATTGTAACATTACGAAATTCATCATGGGTTTTTAGACCCAATATATAAAAAATAAATAAATTTTTTTCCAATATTGGTATTTTTTAGCCTTACTTTTTGATTTATGCCCAAAAATCCCCTTAAATAATTTTAAAATATAATTATTAAATAGTATATATTATAATTATATATATTTAATTATATAAATCGAGATAACATAAAAAATTATTTTGTAATTAGTTTCAGCTAATTCTCATTCATATTTTTAATTTTATATTATATATTATTATAATATTATAAATTAATTTATAATATTAATATAAAATATATATAATTAAAATAATAATATTATATTAAAATTAAAATATAATATTTATTATATTAATATTTAAATAATTAAATTGCTAAAAATAAAATTATGTTAAAAAAATTGGCCAATTTGGTTTTTTTTAATGAGTTCCCCCCCCCGGAAAATTATTTCCAGGGGGTTTTTTGGGGGGCCCCCCCCCCTTCCCTTTTTCCCTCCTTTTTTTAGAAATTTTGTGTGTTGCCCTAAAAGAACCATATGTATTTATTGTTCCCCAATTGGTTTGAAATCGTACCGATTAGTTTTAAATTTTTTAGAAAATAAATGTTTTTTAGAAGGTTAAATTTTTTTGGAAATATTAGAAAATTTATTAAACTGAAAAATTAAATTTCATGGGGAAATTATTTTTCTTTTTTTACTAAATATGTTTTTTTTTTGGGGTTAAAAAAGTTTTTTGAAAAAAGAAGGTAAAAATTAAGGGGAAATTTTTAAAAACTATCTAATCACGAATTTTAAAGTTTTTTTTTTAAAAATATTTATAACTTTAAAAGCCCCCCCCCCCCCTTTTTGGGGTTTAAACAGACGAAAAATAAAATAATTTTATAGGCCTTTTAAAATTTATAAATTAATAATAATGAAATAATACTAAATAATATAAAAATTATAATAATATATAATATATTTAATATAGATATAAATCTGTATTATTAACAGTCTGAAATTTAATAAATTTTATAAAATCAAAAATCTATATGTCTAATTAATAAAAATTATAATTAATATATTTATTAATAATAAATAATAATTTATAGAAATAAAATTTTCGATTATTGGGTTTTTTTTTAATTAATAATAAATAATTATTTAAATAATGAATTTTCTAAATTATAATTAAAAATTCTTCACTTAAATTTTTTATTTTTATATTATATTATAATATATATTTTTATTAATATATATTATATATATAAAAATTAATATATATAAATTAATGCATCTTAATATATAAATTTATATGCCTTTCTATATCACAATGGTTTTATATATAATTATAATATATTTATATATATATGTAACTTTATTTATATATTATTATAGTATAATTATTAAATAATAAATATTATATAATATATTAATATAATATTAAAAATATATTAATAATCTTTAATTTTAAATTAATATATTACTATATTTTATTTATTATAAAATTTATATATAATATTATTTAATAATTTATATTATAATAATTTAAATTTATATTCATAATTAAATATTAATTAAATCTATATTTAATAATGTTAGTATTAATAAAATATAAAATTATTATATAAATAATTTATTTAAATAAATATATAAAATATATAAATATTATATAAAAAAAAAACATTTTATACATAAATAAATCTATCGTTGATTTTTTAATATATATATTATTTAAAATTTAAAATTTTTAATTTATAATGAAATTATATAATATTAAATCTTTTTTATTTATTAAGAATATTTAATTAGTTCATTAAGAAATTTATATAATTATATTAATTAATATATAATATAAAAATAAATTAGTTATTTTTTTTTGCCCCTCCTTCTGAAAAGGGCATTGCCCAAACCCCAAAAACCCTATTAACCAAACCAAAAATTTTTTTATTTTTTAGTCCCAACGATTAAAACAATTTAAAGAAAAAAAACTTGGGGCCGAGTCCCCCCCCAAAATTCCCCCAATAATTTGGGCCCAAAAAGGGGGGGTTTTTCCCAAAACCACCGTTTGAAAAAAAAATTAAGAAAATACCTTCTATTTTTTCAATTATTTTTTTTTAAAAAACCAATAGGGGTGTTTTAAAAGAAAGGATGAACATAAGGCCCCCCATTTCTTTTTAAAAAGTAACCCTGAAATTCGTGGGGTGGGGGGAAAAAAAAAAGGTCCCCCCCGGAAAAAAAAAAAAAACCATCCAAAAAAAAATGATTTTACTGGCTGGGATCCAAAATTTCCTAGGGACCCCCCCCCTGGTTTTTTTGGGTTTCCACGAGGGTTTAAACCCTTTCCAAAAAAAAACCCCTCCTAAAAGCCTCGGCCCCCCCTTTTGGCAGGAATTCGTAATTTCCCGAAACCCAATCGCCCCCCAAGTAAAAAAAAAAAGGCGGGGGTTCCTTTTGTCCGGCCCCTTTGTTCCCGCCCAAATTTAATTTTTTGAACCGTGGCAAGGGTTTTTCCCCACCTGGAAAAAAAAAAAAGAAAACCAAATTGGCAAATTTTCGGGGAAAAAAAAAAAAAGTTTTTTTTTTTGGTCCCCCTGGAAAAAAAACTTAACGGTTTTTATGGAAAAAAATTTTTTTTTCCTTCCCCTTGATTTTCTCCCGGGCGGGGGGGGGTTTCCCCCCCTTTATACTAAACTTCCTTCAAAAAACCCACCAAAGGCAGCCCCGGGGGGATTTTTTAAATACCAAGCCCCCCCCTCAAAAAAGCCCTCTCAAGAAGGAAAACCCCCCCCCAAATCTTTTAAAAAGCCAGGGGTTCCAAAAAAATTTTTTTTCTTTCCCTTTTTTCCTTTTTTAGATTAATAACTTAAATTCATAGAAAAAACCCTTTTTTTTCATCAAATTAAAAATAAAAAATTAAAATGTGGCACTGTGCCAACATATATACACCAAAAAAATGTAAATTTTCCCTTTCCCATTTAAAAAAAAAGAAAAAACAATTTCATGAAAATTTTTTTTTAAAGAAAACATATCCCCCTAAAAAAATTTTTTTATTTTCATTCAAAATAAATTTTTTATTAATTTTTTTTTCCTTACTTTCCCTGACCCTCCCTTTTAAATAAATTCTTTTTTTTTGTTCTGATTTTTCCCTATTACTTCTCCCAATTTTATAATGTTTTTTTTTTTTGAAAAAAAAACCTTTACAAGCACTAAAAGACCAAATAAAGCCCTATCTTGGCAAAAAAATAAATTTTTACTTTTTTTTATTCCCCCAAAATTTTTTTTTTTAAACCACAAGGGGGTTTTGCAAAAAGATTCAAATATTTTTTTTTTGTAGCCGGGAGAAGAAAAAGGGCAAAATTCCCCCCTGAAAACCCCTTGGGATTAAGGGTAAGGGGTTCCCTTTGGGTTGATCATGAAATTTACCCCCCGATTACGTTTTTAAAAGAATGAAAATTGGCTTTTGGATTGAGCATTGAAAGATTATTCCTTTATATCATAAGAAGATTTTCACTTTATTCAAAACTGGCAAAACCTTTTTAGCACCAAAAACTGGAAAAAGACCAAAATTTTTTTAAAAACCTTAATTTCTTTTTTTTAGAGAAATTTTTTTTTTTGAAGAGGCAAAAAAACAAAATTTTAACCTCCAAAAATTAATTTTAAAAAAAGTTTTATTAATATATTAAAAGCCCCCTCTTTACTCCCCCTTTTCCCCACCGCTAAGAAAAAATTATTTCCCAAATTGGGTCCTTTTAAATTCAATATGAAAAATTTTTGGGGTTTTTTAAAATTAATTAAAACATTAAAAATTCAATAAAACTTTTCCCAAAAAAAAGAAAATTGGTGGGGGGTAAAAATAAAAAATGGGTTTTTTTTTTTTCCCTTGGATTACGTTAGAAATTTTTGGTTTACTAAATTTTTTTTTTAAACTATCAACTTTTTTTTTTAAAAAATTCCCCCTGGTTTCCCAAATGGGGGGTAATAGACGACAGGAATAGTTTCCACCTCCCCCCCCCCCCATTTTTCCCGTTTCAATAAAAAGTCGCAAAAATTTCTACAACCCCATCCCCCTTACATTGGGGCCAAAAGTGGGGTTATGAACTTCAAACCTCCCCCTTATTTTTTTTAATGAAAAAAAATAAAAAAATACCAGGATTATAAAAAACAGGTTTTAAAAAAAAATGGGTTGTTTAAGCCCCCGATGGGGGTTTTTTTTCAAACCTTCTGGGCCCACAAATCTTTTTGGTCAAATTAATTTTTTTTTTTTTTTTTTTTTTGTCACAAATGGAACATCAATCCTTTGCATTAATTTCAATGGGAAAAAAATTTTTGTTTTTCTTAAGCCCCCCTAAAATTAAAAAAATTTCCCTAAATATTGGTTTAAATTTGACCGATTTATGGGTTTTAAACCCTTAAATTAATTAAAAAAAAAAGCAATGTTTTCCCAATTTTTCAAAAAATTTGAAATTGGTTTGTAATTTCGGAGATAGTAATATCTTAATGTGTTGTTTTGGAATTATTAAAAATTTTCCCAATTAAGAAAATTTCGAAAAGAAAAAATTGGGCCCTGTTTCCCCCCGCTGGATTGAGCAAAAAAACCAAAGAAATTTTTTTTCCTTAATCTTTTTTCCTCGTGTAACTACAGAAAACAAATTTTTTTTTTTCTTAATTACCAAAAAAAAGAATTGAAAAAAAATTTTTTTTTAAACATTTTTTTACAAAGTTATTTTTTTTCCCCCCCCAAACAAAAAAAATTAAGGTACTTTTTAAACATTGGTAAAAAGCCCCCCTGGTTTAAAAGTAACCCCTCCAGAATTTCTCTTCTTCAACAAATAATGAAAAAAAATCAGGGTTTTGAGTTGGTACAGCCAAAAAATATAAATACCTTTTAAATAAAATAATTTGGTTTTTTTTTTTCCCTTAACCAATTTTTCCTTTTAAGGAAAAAATTTCCAAAAAATTTCCCTTTATCCTACCAACCTTTATTGAAATGGTTTTTACCTATTGAAAGAAAAATAATCTTTTTGTTCTAATTTTTTAAATCAAAAAGGTTTTTGTTTTAAATACCTTTTTAATTTTTTTTTAAAGTTTTTTTTCCCCCGGTTATTTGCCCCAAAGGCCCATTATTTGTAAAATGTTCACTTTTTGAAGGCAAAATGCATATTTTTTGGTTAAAGAACATTATCCTGGAAACTTTTTTTTTCCCCCTTTTCCAATATTCTTTCCGTTTTTTTTTTAATTCCCGTTTTTCCCCTAATAACTTCCCCCAGGTTTTGGAAAGGAAGATTCAAAAAAAATTCTCATCTTCCTTGAATTTCAGAAATATAAATTAAAAATTGCGGGCCCCTGCCCTTGCTGTGGCTCAGGAAATCCTGAAAATAAAAAATTTTTTGTTTTTAAACAAACAATTCCTTAAAAATGCCCCCACAGGCCCCCCCCTTTTTAACCTAAGGCCCCACCTAATAAATAGGAAAAAACTCCAAATAATAGAAAAAACCCACTTTCAAGAAATTGCAATCAAAAAAAAAAGGGCCCAAAAAAAAAAAAAAAAAAGTTTAAAAAAAAAAGGCCCCCATAAACTGGGGGGCCCTAAAATGTTATTCCCCTAGTTTTGGTGGGAAAGAAAGGGGCCCCCCCCTTATTCCCTGTTTTTTTTTTTAAAGGAAACCCAAAGGTGCCTTTTTTTTCTTGCAAAATACCATAATAAAAATTACCGAATAAAATAAAACCAAAATTTTTTTTTTTTTTTTTTGCTTTTCCCCCATCTTCTTCCAAAACTTTTCCCTTTTCCCTTTACTTTAACTTCCCCAATTAAACTTTTATAAAATTTTTTTATCAAAATGAAACAACCCTCCTATACCTTAAAATATTTATATATTCTTCAAAACCACAATTAAAATAATTTTGGTTTACACCAATATAAACTTGAAAATATTCCAAACATTCCTCCAAATTAATTCCTTTCCTTTTTTGTT
>JABUQX010058750.1:0-5000 GCA_015478945.1 Trachelipus rathkii
TTGAAAAAGTGTGGGATACGGTTACTTTTTGTACGCTGTGCTATTCACTTTTAGTGTTGTTAAGTGTGGATGTTTGTTAATGGTTAGTAGTTTATTCGTAGGCGTAAGGTAGTGTTAGTTGTTGTCAATTGTGCATATATCTTAGTTTCTGGTAATCGCTATGTTAGCTTGTATTAATGTGAAACAAATGTTACGTTAAGATCATATTCGATCGGTTAGTAATAGCTAAGAACTTATTTTGTATGATGTTTCTCCGAAATGGGTACTCGATAGTGTGACCTGGCTCATTAGATCGGAAAGATCAAAAGGTCAATGGCATGGGAGATGGGTCAGTGGGAAGCGCGGCGGAGAAGGGGTCGGGTGGTTTGATTTAACTTGATTTACTGATCTTAACGCGCTTCAAATTCGATAAACTATTACACTTTAATATGCCGAACATTATTCAAAAAGGAACTTATTTTTATGTTACTGTTGTGGGATAAGACTTGTTATTTTGTTCTTTTTATGTTATGTTTGTGGATAAAACTTTGTTATGTTTTGCAAGCTATTTTGGTTGTTACTTGCCCTCTATCCGTTCGCTTTTATTGAATAGTTGTACTAATGACCAGCTGGTTTATTTCGCTGCGTGGTTGGTTGTGTTGTTAAGTATGTTATGTTCTAAATTTGGCTTTACTGAGGGTAAAACTTAACTTTGTTTGTCTTTACACTGTTAAGTATTATGATGGTTGGTCAGGTTATGATAATTTTTGGTAAATACTTACTATGTTTATGCTAATTTACATATTGTCATTGTTGGTGATATGTTTTGATCATAAGTGTAATGCGATACTGTTTTGTATGCCTTGTTAGTCTACCTTTTTACTGTTTATGTTTGGGACCTTTGTTAATGCGTTAGCGTTTTTATATCTTGCGCTTTAAAGATGTTGTCAGGTTTGGCGTTGTAGTACTTATATTCGTAGCTTCTGTAACTAATGCTATGTTGCGCTTTATTAATGTTAAAGACTTTTGGGGTGACGAATGGCCATATCTGTTCCGCCCGTTCTGTATGGATGTAAGGTAGTGATAAATTTTTTAGTTAAATAGTTACAAAATCAATAATGTAAAATTACATTGTTATGTTAGAGACATTGCTTGCCATAGGTGTGAATAGGTTACGTTATCTGTATGCAATTGTTAGTTTACTTTTACTGATCGTAAGTGATGCGAACTTTTTGGTTTAACGTTAAGCATTTATTCCTGTTTTTAAGATGTGTCAGGTTGTCGTTGTATATGTTATATCCATAGTTCAGATGATGCTAAGTAAAGCTTTATTAATGTGGAAACTTTCTGTTCACGTTCAACATATACTTGATTGGGGGATCTTATGTATAATAGAATTTGGATGTTTATGGTTATGTTATCCAAAATGAAACCTGGCGAAAGTGATGACTTGAATCAATCGATCAGAAATGCGAGCAAGGAGCGTGGAGGGGTTGATGGTTTGATATTACTGATTTACTGATTTAGAATATGTAAATCGTTACAATTTTAGTAAAAAATTTGACTTGAAAATCAATAGATCAAGTAGATTCAATCACGAATCAATACGATCAATAGATCAAAATAGATCATCGATGGGGTGGAGAGAGGGGTGGGGATGGATTGGTGGTTTGATTTACTGATAGGCTGCTTTAGTATTATTTTCAATGCTTACAATTTTAGTAAAAAATTGACCTTAATCAATAGATCGCAGATGATAGGAAGAGGTTGATTAGATGCATGATTGTGACAACGAATGGTAGGTTGGGTGGCTTGATTACTCTGATTTACTGATTTAAAGTATGTAATCATGACATTTAGTAAAGAAATTGACCTTATCAATAAGATCAATGGATCGAATAGGATCATTAGGATCAAATAGTCATGCGATTGGACCAGGCAGGGTAGGTTGTGGGTGGCTTTGAGTTACGTGAATTTACTGATTTAGGGTATGTAAAACGTTACAATTTTTAATAAAAATTTGACTTAAATCACAAGATCAAGATCAACAGATCACGACTGGACAGGAGTGTGTGCTTGTATTGGGGTTTGATTTTACTGATGTACTGCTTTAGGTACTTAAATAATACATAAATGTTGTAAGTTTAAACATAAAAGAAAACAAGAAATTTTATTTATTTATTATTTGTTCATTTATTTTTATTTTATTTTTCTTGATGTTCTGTAGAATTCGTAGATTTCTACAAGGACTCCGATAACGATAGTATAAAGACATCAACATTGTTGTTAAACGATACGAAGTTTTATTAACTCGGCACCGCAGCCGGCTCCAGCACCGGACCGAGCCAACTCCTGCCAGTATCCAATACCAACGTCTTTCTAACGAAATAACTACTCTGAACCCTCTCGACCAAATTTCAGCTTTATCAACGATCAATTTAATTTTTTTAATGGGGGTGGGTCTGCCCTTTGGGGGACCATTCGGACGTAACTCGTACTACAACTGAAGGTTACGCTCATCATGCTAACACCCTCCAAATTTTAACCCAACATACGATAAGTTCTCGGAGGCTGGCTGGCAAATCAAAGTCGGAGTCAGAACCGGATGCGAAGCAGAGCAAACCGCGGCGGAAGCCAGAGTCGGAGTGCGTAAAAAAAAAACATTTCCTTACAGGAATCGTTTTTTCGACCTCAGATTCGATTCCTTTCGGGAATCGAATCCTCGACTAATAATAATAATAATAATAAATAATAATAATATGTGTGGGTGTGTGTGATGCGTCACGCGTATCGCTCAACGCGCTGGACGTATTCGTCTCCGACGAGATTACGTGCATCAGGCTCCGGAGCTAACTCTCTGTAGGGCCCTATATCTCGTTCGCTCGATCCCGCAACAGGCGTAAGCACGAGTATCAACGTTTTGACCTCGGGAACGACCCCCTCTATATACATACTACTAGAGACTTGAAATTACCCTCCTGTATTCGAGGCTTAACCATATATAAGATTTATAATTCCAAGTGTTGAAAGCCATATCTCTATTGCCTTCATATCGAAGAGGCCTGTGAGCGCGATTGTACCAATACTATCTAACAAACACCTTACCTTCAAAACCGCCCAAATAACAATTTATTAAACACCTCCTCCCCAAAACCTTTCCCCTAGAGAAGAAACTCTGTCCAGAAGAGGCCAAAGTGTACCTCGCGCCGGAGCGATCAAGGTCAAACCGACCCAAAACTCCATGCACATATTAAATTATTAGATTTAATTAGACAATGTTCACCTCCCTCACTGTGAAGCCAGATGTCCACATTCAGAGATACAATAGAGCAACCTCTTCGATGGTGCCCCCCTCCTCGGTCGCAACAGCGCGCGGAACTTCTCTATATCTCGCTGTAATCGGACCAGTGGACACAGTGCCGGTGGGCGGCAGCCGGCTTCCCTGGCAACAGTGGCAAGTGGGGCCGAGAGGGTTGAGAGGGGGTGGGCAGAAGCAGATAGTATATATACTATAAGATTATATATAGCTATTATATATATATTATATGTATATATATATAGTATTATATATTATATTATATATATAAATATATATATATTATACATTATATATAGTAGTCTATATATATATATATATATATAATATATATAATATAGTATATTATATATATATATTATATACTATCTAGTATATACTATATATTACACTAATATATTATATATATAATATTTACCTTCAGTTACACGTATTGTGTTCGCTGAGATAAATTATTTCAGCAGTTCGGATACGATTTAATTAAAATTGTAAGCTCCATACGATGATCTGATCAAAAATTCTATTTTGGTGTAAGAATTCCTTTCAGAGTTCTGGGTGTCGTTGGTAGTTATGGTGATATATTTGTTCAACAGAGGTCGCCTGATCTGTTTATTGAGCAGCTGTAGAGAAAAAGTCACAGCGTTCTATGGAGGGCGATTGTTGTTCATATTGATAGTATAAAACTGGATGAGAGTTGTAGGTAGAGGAGCGTGAGACGAAGCTTGTGGACTCAGTCTCGGGTAGCGGTTTTACTAATCGTATGTTGCGATAGAAGATCGAGGGTCTATTGGTAGGCGGCTGCTTGTTCGGGCAAGTATCGTTAAGGGAAGTAGAACTGATCTTCTTCCCACTCATACGTGTCAGATGACCGTGTTATCGTTCGGGATATATCGAGAGGTGGCTGGCCGCTTATCTGCATCGCACTTTCTTCAGCTTTCTCGCGCTATATATTTGTGAGGCACGTAAACTCGTCAAGTCAAATCTGAATCATTCTTGCGGTCAAAAACCTTCTTTTTTTTAGACGCAAAAGTCCATTGTTTATAGTCAATTTGTCGACGCGAACTTGTGGGTTTTCCTTAGGTGCCCGCCGCGTGGTATCTGCGTCCCAATCCAGTAAATTCAAATCTGAAAATGCGAACTGACACACGTGATCCAAGTATACTTCAAAATAAGGTATCATAAAAATTTCACCAATATTTTTTTACGGGGGGTCTTTTTATCTCGAAAGAGAGTTTAACTCCTCTCTTCTTCAAGGCTTGGCCTAAGTAGTTCATCAAGAGCCCGGAATGCGGTGGAAAAACATCTGCGTCTTTGTCTGCAACTGTGAATGTTCTTTTCATATTGGATATTTCTGGCAATACTTCTCTACGGCTGAAATATTGTCTCTTTCAATCTCTCTATAACAAACTGTGTGAAAAGAAGCTGCGCTGGGAAATGAAGGAAATGAAGCCATATTTCAAGAAAGCGGGATTTCATAAAAAACCATCTTTCAAAACCTCTGGGCATTGTGGTTCTGAACCTTCAAGGATATGTATTTCAGTCCCAATAAAGAGTTTCAGCACTCTTTCGATTTCCGGTAGCAGGCATTAAAGCAAGCATCTTGTTTTGTTGTATCCAAGGAGCTGTTTATACACAATCTCCGACAAAATCGAAAGAATCCTTAACTCTCTAACTACGGAACGTATGAAATGTAAAATTATTTTAA
>JABUQX010058750.1:7500-33049 GCA_015478945.1 Trachelipus rathkii
TTGAAATAGGTAAAATGATGGATAGCTGATCAATATATATAATATATATATAATTATATATGATATATATTATATATATATATATATATATATATATATTATATATATATATATATGAATAATATATATATATATATATATGGGGTAAAGCTATCTACATTTTCAGTCTAAATATTTTGTGGAAAAAGTTTTCCAAGTTCAAAAAAA
The DNA here is from genome assembly GCA_015478945.1 of Trachelipus rathkii. NCBI lineage: Eukaryota > Metazoa > Arthropoda > Malacostraca > Isopoda > Trachelipodidae > Trachelipus > Trachelipus rathkii. The sequence goes on from JABUQX010058750.1 coordinate 7,708, forward strand.
AAATTCTAAGTTCATAAAAGGTTAAGTTTTTTTAAGAAAAGTTCTTTGTGTGGCAAAGCTTGCTGGCATAATTCCAGAAGCATGCCAGTAAAAAAATTTTCTTAAAAAAAGCTTAACTTAAACTTAACTTTACTGACTTAAGAATTTTTTGAACGAGAAAATTTTTTTCAAGAAATATATATTATAATATTTATATAATTATAATATTATATATATACTTATAAATATATATATATATATAATTAAGTTATTATATATATATATTATATATATAGAATAATATATATTACTATATATATATATATATATATAATATATATATATATTATAGTTATATATATATATATATTATATAATATATATATATATAGTATATAGTTATATAATTATATATGATATGTACTTATATATATGTTTGAACTATATATATAAATTATAAAGATATATATTGTATATATTATATTATATATTATATATATATAATATATATATATTATATATTATAGTATAATAGTATATATATATATGATATATATTATATGATATATATATATAATATATATATATATATAATATATACTATATATATATAATATTAAATATTATATAGGTAGTAATATATATATATATATATATAAATATATATGACTGACTCATATAATATATATATATATATTATTACTATAATAATATAATATATATGCTCAAACGGTAGAGCGATGGAGTTGGCATGGCAAGGTCGTGGGTTGTGGAGGATTCAGACTGGAGAAGATGTTGCTCCGGGCACGATGGTGAATTCCCTTAGCGATGGAAGTAGGAGAAGGATATGAGGATGATTCTGAGCTCCTATAGGCAGAAGTCTCCCGGGGGCCGTTCACGCAGGCCTTGTAGAGAGATAAGGCTATGCCCGTAAGAGCGTGTGACTTCTATTGTATATAGTAGATGCGATCAATATTAGTTGTAGGTATGGCATTGACTGGTATAACGCGTCATGGGTCTGTTAGTAGGTATATTATAGTAGGCGTAGAATGATGAGTGCCAGACGAGTGGTATTATATGATGGTGTGATGAATCTGATGAGGGAAATAGATCGTCGATTATATCTCATTTTAGGTACGCTTTAGGTATCGTAAGATGAGGCATTAAGTGTTGTATATAAAGGGTAGTTGTTATGATATAGAAGCAGATGGATCAGTAAATATATATATACTGACTATCTCGTGAGGTTAGGACTGATACAGTAAGTCAATTGCGTAGGTTATATTGTACATACTGGATATAGGTAAATTGATAGTGTGTGGGATAAAGTCGCCTGAATTGATAGCTATAATTATTTGAGTGGACAATACTCCAAGGTAAAAAAACAAACATGTTAAGGAAAACTAATGTTTTGCTAGTTTAACTCAGTAGATTGACGACGATTGTAATGCGATGCATATCAGCAAGCAACTCCCACAAGTCTTCCGAAGTACCACTAGAGTAGACTTTACAAGCATGAATTGGGAAATTAACATATTAGGGGAATGGTTATATTTTCACACTTATTTACGTCTAAATTGGAAAGCAGTCAACTTCAAAGGTATGGGAAGATTAAACGTGCGAACAATTGTTTTAATTTTAAATAGCTGTCCGGCAGTTGGTGCAATATAATGCGAGAGATCTTATATGTAGGTTGCTCGATTCCTTGTATTAGAATGACCAAGTAATTATAGGAGTTTTACCAACTTTGTAATATACTTTATTATTGCTTAGAAAAATGGATTAAGCAAACCTAGTTTCACACCCTAACTTTTCAGATATTGGTCGGGATATTTTCAGAATAGTTATAGGGCATGTAAATTGCAATCCGAATGCCACATACCTACATTCTCTAGGATTATATCAGTTCAGGTATATTATATTTCATTTACTTACCGAGTTTTGGAAGTCTTGAAAAGATCCCTCTACAAAAACAGATAGAAAATCCCAGCTTTCCTCAAGAGCTTCACGGAAATAAGAATATCCAAATGTCTCAATTTGTGTCCAACCATAAGGAAAATGATAAAAAACAAATTTGTAATATTATGTTTTAATCACAAAAAATTTTCAAAGAATTATCAAATACTAATAATTTATTATGTAAATGATAAATAGAAAATTAAATTGTTATTATAGATCCTCTAAGGAGGGTTAACTACGGAAAGATTCGATAAATGAAAAACATAATAAGTATATCATATAATAATTATATATATAATATCTATATACTATATATATATATTATATATATATATATATATATATATATCATATATATATATACCGCTGGTCACTCTCTTTTTACGATATTTCAATAAAAAAAAAATACAAACATATATACACAGCCCACGCGCAACACTTGCTAAAATAGGTTGTAAATTGTGTGGGGCGATTAAAATCATCTGCGGTGAACTAAAACTTTAATACTTAAAACTAAAACTTTATGTGAAAAGCTAGGTTATCGTGTCATAAGTAATCATTTTCCTAACAAAATGTTTATACATTAAGAATCAATTAATCAATTGATCACGGAGGAGTTGGAGGGGTGGGAATTTGTTAAATAATCATCTTTATCAATCATGCACCGTATCAATGAACTTATTCACAAAATACAAATAATGGGAGTCTTTAGACCAGTGTTTTTAAAAATAAAAAATATTTACTACTATGGGCACTGATTTTTTCGTGGAACTAAATTCCCAGAGAGACGAGTTAAAACACAAGACACGAATAGCGAATAACGAAAAAAACCAGAACTTTGAGAAAAAAAAAAATCTAAACAAGAACTACTCCACACACTCGACAAATCATACAAGAGTATAAAAGGGTACCAAGACAGAAAGAATAAAAAGTAATTAACTGAAGTTAAAAAAAAAAAAAAGAAGGTAACCAAAAAAAACGTTACAAAATCACTTTTCTAGAACTGAGAAGAAAAAACATGGTAGTGTTTAATGATTCAAAAACACATACGTGCCACAACTATTTACTAGTAATATGTATCTTATAATTTTAATACCAAATCTATGTACAATATGATGAACCTATGAACAGCTTACATTACCAGAGTATGTAATAACGACTACAAACCAATTATTAAAAATGTAATTAAAAATATATATAATCAAAAATTACTAGAAAAGTATACCGTCTAACTAAATAATATAAATCCTGACACACACTTAATAGTTAGAATACATATATAAAAAGATTAAAACATAAACATAAATAAATTAGAGTATACAGCGCGACAGCCAAGAATGTTAGAACACAATCAATTTAAACAAAACAGTATAGAAGACTAAATCTTAAAGTAAAACTTATGTTAAAGCAGTAAAACAAGGTAGAAAAAATCGGTTCAAAATTTTTTCTTAATTAAAATATTGAACATTTCATAATTAATAAATAGTAAAATAATAATTAAAAAGGACAACAGAAGAAAAAAAATACAAAAAAAAGTAATTTACAGTTCTAAATATATTAGGTAGAATTAAACCATTCAATGGTAAGACAGGCTTCAAAGCACTTTATATAAGCCGTTTAACACGAGTCAAAACTTAAGAAATTGGAACATGACGATAAATAAGGGTTCAATTTACTTAATGTTATATGTATTGGGATTCTGCAATCAAACTTATGTTAAATTTTCAAATCCAGAAAATTGATGATTTAAGCTTGGTGATTGAGGTTCTTATCTGTAGAAAAAGAATTTAAGGAATTTAATAATTTCCAAAAGGCAGGAAGACTATAAACCAGTTTACAATATTAAACAAGGATATTTAAATGTTAGGGAGTATGCAAATAAGATCGACGAATTAGTGAGAATGTGAATTGGACATTATCACTGGAATTTAACATGACACCGAACAGTAGAAACCAGTTCCTAATATCGAATTTTCATTTATCAGGACTTAAATCTTTTATTTTACAGAAGAGCATTGGCTCTCACAAGAATTTTGTTCGAATATATGAGTTGTGTACAGGGGCCATTAAAGGGCTGAGAAAATAAGTTCCCAATAACGAATGATAAACTACTAATAATTACAGAACACAGCAAATCTAAAGATAGATTTCCCAAGTAATCAAGATTACCAAATTAATTAGATTGCCCATAATCAGACACTACATTTACATCAGAGCTTTTTCCACATTAATCATATGCACCAGTAGACATCTATTACTAATATGTGTATTCACTGTAATGAACGAAGAGTCATATCAAGCATAAATTGTACCAAAATTACAACCAGAAGAGTAGAATATATGCTCAAAGCACACGAATCCCCTAATCATCCAAAAACAAACTAATAGACCGATCCAATTTCAGAGCAACGTTGACACGTGATATATAGAAACTCGGACGATTTAATTCCATAAAATTTAGCTTTTTTTGCTCTGATCTTCAGATCTTATATTTTTGTCACGTGAAACATCCCATTATGTATATTAAACTACCGTACCTTAATTTGTAAACATAATTTCAAAGTAAAAACTTTAATGCGTAACAAAGCAGAAAATACAAGTGAAGGCTTAACCAGAAAATATATTTGAGGTTTCATCTCAAGTATATGTCAAGAATTTTAAAAGAACAACATTTCAATAAAACAACACAATTTCCTGGTGATATATTATTAGGAAGAGATGTTTTGAAAAGGCTAGGAAAGGTCTCATTCGATTTAAATAAAGAATTTATTTATATAAATAAACATAAAACCCCTATCATTTATTTAAATAATCAATATTCCCATTGTTATAATGTTTCAAAGCAAAAAACCCCCTTTAAATAAAGTAATAATGGAAGAAAAAGAATTAACCACTTATTAATACTTTTATTAAAACTTATGGATAAAGTAGACCGAATTTTGAAAGATAAAAACTATTAACATTAAAGTTTTGAATAAGGAAATAAAGATAAGGAAATTATTGGGCATGTGTTAATGATGAGTTACAAACACCATTTACTGTAGCGAATACTATAGACCATGTGTTATCATTATAATAAGAAAGGATTGAATGTGTATATATCCGGGTTAGGAGCATGAACATTATGTAGCCAGACTTGGAAATAAAGAAAAACTTTTGATTAGTAGCAGGATATAAATTTAGATACTTAACAACAAAAGCGAACGATTAAAGGTATATGGAGAATATAAATACAATAAGGAGGCAATTTGCTCAATTCCAGATGACATAGGTCTATGGCAAGCTGGATAAACAATAAAATTAGACACCGGAAATAGATAAACTTACATACACCACAATATAGAATGTACGCTTCAAGTAACAAAGGAGCAATGCAAGACACAAATTAATAAGATGTATAGAGTAGAGATTGATAGAAAAATCAAATACCCCATGGGGTAGAGTTATATATAAAGAAATCTGATGGTACAAATTGAGATTTTTGTGTTCGCGCTCGTCTTAAAAATGCGTAAGCGGAAAAGGAATGTCTGGGGGCATATATGCCCAAGAACTAGTTGAATCTTACATCTTTTCAATGGATCTAGTACTTGTACAGTTCATTGAGCAATCTTAGGGCTCAACCAAGAGTAGGAAATAGGAACCGGAAATCATAAACTGAATTTACATGGACTGAAACAATAGTACCAACATATGTTTGATGTAGTTACGGGTAAGTAGCACGTGCTCCATACCCACTTGTGTCGCCCTTATATCATTCTTTTTTCCAGCTGTTCTAGGAAAATTCTTGCCATTATCATAATGGAATGACTTAATTTAGTATGAGCTCTTCATTGGTAACACACATCAAACCATCTAGAAAAAATACTCCATGGATATATAAAATTCTGGGATTAGAGAATTTCTTTAAAAGTGCAAGGTTCGCACAAAACTCAGTTACAGGTTTAATTTAAGGGACCCACTAGTATCAGAAAAAAGGGAATTGTCAAATTAGATCCATTAAAGTCTCAAGGAAATGATAGAGTTTCGAAAACACCTACGAATGTAAAAGCTGTAATAAAGGATTTATAGGAATGGCTTTATTTAGGACGCTTTATACAGAACTGTTCTGGGTATGCGCCCTTAACAATCTTACCAAAAATAGTTCCAAATTTACTATGGACAGAACTTGAAAGATAAGAGCGTTTAAATAATTATAAAAGAATTACTCACTTCGGCTCGGCATTTTAATATATCAAATTTTAATGAACACTTTCAAACACTTCATACAGATGCTTCCGGAACTGCTATTGGTTCAGTGTTAACTCAAGAAATTGATGAAGTGAAAATTGAGTTTCGAGAAACAAAAAAACTTTCCACCTCCAGAACAAAAACTACAGCATCAGGAAAGAGACAGCTTGTGGCCTTATTAATCATTAAAACTTTTGATTATTATCTTTACGGTCATAAATTTACAGCTGTAGACCATCAAGCTTTAAGATATCTATTTAAATTTAAACCTGTATACACAAGATAGTAGATGGGCCTCCGTCCTCCTTTCAGAGTCTTAATTTCTATTAAAGTGTCAAGGCCGAATAAAGCACATTGTAATGTCATGATTGCAATAGTTAGATAGGTACAAGTTATTAATAATGTATATTACCCCTTAAGACCTCACAAATTTATGATCTCTGAGAATATAGGAAGAAGGAAAAGAACAGGAAAGGTCCCGTAAAAGTAAAGTAATGTTATAAACTATATTCGGGAGAAAAATAACATAGAAAGAGTTTTGCCTAGAGATATAGATTTGACTAAAATATTGCGTAGAATAATAATGGTTTAGTGGTTACATACAAAGAAGATTAGCCCTATAATGAGTGTAATAGTAGTTCCCATTCTTTAATACACCGCTGCCATCTTAATACATAGCAACACGCTCATCTAAATTTTTCATCTGGTTTCCTTTAAAAATCATTCAACTTAAGAGCTGAAAACCTAATTTACTTGGCACCTATACATGTCACAAAGATCATAAGAAGAGTATGTTAGAAGTTGCGGGCGGATTACTTTGTCAGAATAATATCGCTTTAACAGAAATAATTAAAGCCCCTCTCCAAAACTCTATAAGATCACTGCCACTCCCCAGGGAATCTTGGGTTGGGATTGCTATTATGTGCGTCCATTTACCCACTTAATGATGTAATGTCGAAATAAATAATTAATATTGTCCATTCATTGGGACCGATTTCTCCGCATGTCGAGTTCGATTCAAACATAATCCTATCCCAAAGACTATATCTAAAGACTATAGTAATTGTACTATGGATTATATAAGCAAGATGTTCAGTCATGGCTCGTCCACATTAGCAGTTGATTAAGTAGGACCACATTGTCGAAGCTCCAAACTCTTTAAGTAATATGTGACTTGTATAATTCGCATAATCTCACATCTACAACAAGCGTCTTTCATGCCGCAGATTCAGATTCATATTGAAAGAAGCAATTAGGAGTATTAAGAATGCATCTTATGTTCAGCTTTAGAAATATAATACTTTATTCCTTCAGGAGCATATGTCTATCTTTATGATACCCTTGCTCTTAATACATCCCTTCATTCTGGAATCCAAGAAATTCATTTTTCACTTTTTTTTGGGACGAGATGCACACTTTTACCAGCTTGTCAGACATAATTAAATAAGCTAAGAAGAATTACATTATGTGAAATATAGTGCCAATCACAGTGCCAACCTTTAGACCATAATATTTAAGTAAAATAACGAAATTTTAAGAATTCATCAAATATAGGAAATTTTTTGTCTTCTAGTGTCCAAAATTACAAAAGATTTTCATGTCACTAATGAATGTCTCAAATTTAAGCCAAAAATACTGAGGCATAATTGGAAGTAAAATGATAATTAGATGGAATTGGACCTTATGTGCTATAATGATAAATTACCCGTAATTAATATTATAAAACTTATTTAATGATAACACAAAAGAGAACATGAAGTGTGCCATGTCAGTAGAATTTTAATGGAATATAATGTTATCCCTATTTTAAATTATGAACCCAAATCTTACACGATTGATGAGTTTTGCCAATCAATCTATCGAACATGAGAAAATAACAGAGGACAGATTCTGGACTCACGATTCAGAATTTTTATATTCCCATATGGTCATCGTTGAATATAATAATCGTAGATGGTGATAATGTACAATACTGAGGTAATGATGTAACATGAAAGAGACGCCGAGAATGATATTCTCACTGATAAACGATAATGATAATAAGTGTATGATAATACTGGATGGAGAAATTTGACAAACAAAAGATATTTAAAGTGGACAAATAGATAGATATATTTTCAAAGAATCAAGCAGGAAGGTTCCCAGATACAATAGATTCAAAAACGGCCAATAGAGTATAAAGCTTTAACTATTATTAGTAAAATAGTTGTTTTCATGATCCTTAGAATGTTTTAAAGATTTCCTGTAAGAATAGATAATTAGTAAGGAAAGATTAGTCTAAGTAATGGTAGAAGAATTTTAAAGTAAAGATTTAAATAGTAGATGATATAATTGTGTTTGATGATAGAATTGATGTTTATGTTGCACACAATGTGAGTATAGGAGCAACCAGTAGCTGCCTTATTGGTTATATACTTGCGGTAGACATCTGTGATATGTCAACTTTCTTACCGATTTAGTTCAGAATTTAGAGAGTTTTCTTAGGAACAATGCTTTTGTAAGGCCGCTGAAATAGAACATAGGTATATAAATGAGCTCTTTATGCATCCTTACTTCGGGAATGAAGTTATTTGATAAAAATCACGCTATCGTGTGCGACGGTTTTATAGCTTTTGCATAAGTATTAATGGTTTAGATAAGTTAATATAATGCGTTCATAATGTTGATTTAGTCAGAAATTTTCAAAAGAAATATTGCATGACAAATTCGACAACTAATTTGGAATTTAAAATTTCATTGTCTCAATAAAGCCTAAACATTTAATTAATGAAAGTCAAATAAACCCATAGGCTACTATAAGGCAATTATCGAGTAAGAAATTCATTTGGCCCCAGTAAACTTAAAAGTATATTTACCTAATGGTCGCTCATTTCTTGTCTCTTTTGTGAAAAAGGGAATAACGTAACATTTTAATATATTATTGAAGGTAAAATTGTAATAGCAATAGATTAGTTTACTTTTTAAAAAGGATTCTGCTCACGTGCTTTAGAAAAATGACTCATTTACCGACACAAAAGACGGTTGGAAAAGATATTTGCAGATATTATTTCAGGAAAACATTATTTTATACTATAATGTAATTTATTTTTCTCTATTTTTTGATAATATTTATTCTAAAGGTTGGTCTCCGAGATATTACATGGCCTACCTAAGGCTTTAAATTTGCTCCGAAATTGCCACCTTCGTATAAAGTTATATCTTATATGACGATTTTCTCTCACACCTACTAAAATATTTATGGACACCTAAGTAATTTAATTATCATTTTTATTGTCTTTTTATAAGCTTTATTGAGTTTATTTTAATTAAACTCAGATATTTGTATATTTATTAATTAATATTTATATAATTGCTTCTAGATGTTTGTTTTACTAAATTGCTTATTCAACGTTTAGATTTAGTTTTTTAACTTTTGTATATATTATTGATATATTTTTGAAAGACCTATTAAGTTGTGACCAAAGCTTCCATTCTAAGTTTGAGAGTCGTCGTAAATTTTTAGAAATTAGTTATAGATTTTATGTTTTTTTTATTATTCCTAGTATATCCAAATAGTTTTATTTATATTAAAAAAGGTGAAATAAACATTTACGATACATTGGTTTCTATCATAAACTAGACCTTTAAATAATATCTTATTTACTTGTTATTTATTTCGGTTGGCAATTTCTAGAGTAACAGTGACTGTTAGCCTCTTGGTATTATTTTGTTAAGGATGAAAATTCTTTAAGAATGCTTTAAGTTTATTATAAAATAAAGAGCCAAAGGATTTACTAAATTTGATATAATTTTATATTTTCATAGTTATTTTATTAATTTTTAATATTCTTATTGGTAAAGTATGCTATAATATATTTTTTATAAGTTAATCATAATTATGAAGTATTTAGTCCTATCTAGTTATAATGGGAGATTAGAGAATATTTAGTTACCTTTATTTTTAAGTAAGTATAGCTAATTTTGATATAATTAGTTTATCATTTTATTTATATTGTATAACACTTAGGTTTAGGTTGTAGTACATTATTGTTTAAGACTAGAGCGTTGAAACTTTATTTCGGAATAACTTAGGCACGAAAAAGCTACCACAGGAGAAAAGGAGGTTGATCTTCACTTACTCTGCCGTCTTGCTAGAACGTGTAGTTAAAAACTACTTTAGAAAGGTCTCAATTTTCAGCGGCGTCTAACTTAGGTTGGTACCGAGTTCGACCAACCCAATCTTTGGTATGGTACGAGTTTGGTTCCCTGAGACGGTTGTACCGTCGGCCTGGCTTTATTTAGCTATTCCCGTCCGCTATACTATGGATTGAGTACCGGTTAGCACCCCGTCAATCTTTGGTTTGGTTACCCCGAGTGAACAACCCAATCTTTGGGTGGTACCGAAGGGTTTCCTCTGAGACGGTTGGTACCGTCGCCTATGCTTTTATTAGCTATTCCCCGTCAAACTTTTCGGTTTGGTACGAGGAGACAAACGCCAAATCTTTGTTGGTACCGAACGGTTGGTTCCCTTGAGACGGTAGGTTACCGTCGCATAGTTTAATACGCTATTCCCCCGTCAGACTTGGTTGGTACCGAGGAACAACCCAATCTTTGTTGGTAACCGAAGGTTTGTTCCCTTGTGAGGAGTTGTACCGTTGCTTAGCTTAACGACTACTCCCACTGTCCGCGTTGACGTAACCAGACAGGATAGTAGTTACTGATTGATACCGGTCACTGCTCCCTTTATCCGGTGGTTGGACGCCCCAAGTATTGGTTAGTCAAAACTTGCCCCTGTTTATGTATTGTTTTTATTAAATCCCAGTCTATGTATAATAATTGAACATATGAACGCTTACTCGAAGTTGTATCACGCTACCATTTTTGGTATATAAAGCTTATTGATTATTAACAGTTGTCTCCTTTTATCTGCCACTTTTAGTAATGTATCTTTAAAAGTTAAAATCTTACATATTATAATATATATATGTATATAACTATTATATATATATATATATATTATATATATACTTATAATAGTATAATAATATATATTATATAATATAATAATTAATATATATATATATCATATATATATTTTATTATAATATATATATTATGTCCAGCACCCCCCCCAAAAAAAATAGCCAATTTTTATAGTTTAATTTTTTTGTTTTTTTTTTTACATTTTCTAACCAAAATTTTATTACAAGGATACCAAAAATGTATTTCATTTTCACCTCGTGTTTATATTTTCGAGAATATGATTTTTTGGTTTATTTTTTTTTTTTTTTTTTTTTTTTTTTTTTTTTTTTTTTTTTTTTTTTTTTTTACAGTCTTCCCTTGGGATTAAAATTAGACAGGCATTCCAGCAATGTATTCCCTTTTTCAGGTTAGCTGGTTGTAGCTTTTAGAAATATGGATTGTGGCTGCTGTCTAGGAGCTGAGCCATATATATATATATATATATAATCATATATAAATATATTATATATAATATATATATATATATTTTATATTACTATATTAATAATATTCTTATATATTAGTATAAATAATAAAAATAATATATATATATATATATATAATATTATATTTGCAAACAAGTGTGTAATAGCAAACCTGTCAATTATCACCGCCTTTGACAAATTTGAGACTGCTGGAAAGATAGGGAGAGATATTCACAAGGGGGGGGGGGGAGGGACTAGCCCAAATAGTCGACAAGGAAAATGGTCAACAGGTCAAATGGTCGACACAACATCAATAAAATTCCAGTACAGCCCGCCGCAGGTGTTAGGATAGGTTAGGTTAGGTTAGGTTAAGTTAGACTAAGTTAGGTTAAGATAAGTTTTTTTTTTTGGATTGGTTAGAGAAACTTTAAATAACCAGTTTTTTTTACAAATGCCTTCTACCATTTGTGCTGTCGATCATTTTCCCTGTCGACCATTTGGGACTTGCTTCATTCACAGACTAATTCCGTTTCAAGTTTTAAACCAAGCAAATTAGTCTGGGAGAAAAATAGAAAACAACGGCTACCCGTGGCAAAGTTAATGAAGGGAAGGTAGGAGTGGTGTCATTTTATCGGAAATTGCTGGTTAATTGAGTTATTTTGTTGGTGATTCCCTCACAGGTGTTGTTTATGTCTGTGGTGACGTCATCCAAGATGACAGACATTTCGATATAAACAAACTGCCTTATATCTCGGTCGCTATCCACGATTTTAAAGTTTTTGGCTGTGGAAAGTACAATAATAGAATCTCTAACGGAAGTATTAGCATGTAATGCGAAAAACCAATATTTTGATTACTAACTGGATTTAAGTTGAATTAAAGGGTATATAAAAAAAATTGTCAAATGACTTTAATACATAACTAAGAAATATTCCACATTACAATTAATCTGTAAATAATTATAGAAATGATGTTTTAAGAATTCAAGTATTATTTTTTTTTTTTTTTTTTCAGGAATAAAACATGACTCACGGGCAGAGACCTAATCAAGGAGGAGGTGTAATCATTTACACGTCCGGCAGGACGGGAGCGAAGCCTAAGGGGAGATAGCTAACATTTTCCACCCGACCAGTTGCGAACTGGGACCTCGCTTTGTAGGCGAGTGCTCTACCACTGAGCCATCGGGCGCTCTTATATATAAATAAAATATAAAATACATAAAAATTAAAAATACTCAATACATACATATATATATTCTTAGTATTTATCATGGAAGCACTACTTCACTGACCCATATTATTATTATTATCATATTAACTAATTCATTATTATTATTCTTTATTCTTAATTTATTATTACTTAATTATTTTATTTTCTTATTATTATATTATTTAATATATATTATTATTATTATTATAATTAATTATTTTATTATCTATTATTATTATCATGATTATTATTTCATTTTCCACATCACTACATCATTTTAATTATCGTTTCGTTATCATCCATCACTAATATCATTTTTTACATCATTACATCCTGCCCACTATCCAGTTATTCATTATTAACATTAGCAAATATCATACTATTACTAATATTATATTATTTTATTAATTAATTATTTATTATTTAATTATTATAATTATTATTATATTATTATTATTTATTTATTATTATTATTATTCCTTAAGGATCGTTGCTATTCACACCAAGATAGCACATTATATGATATTAAATACTATATTTATTAGATTATTATCATATCACAACACTATTTAATAACACTATCACAATTAATTATTAATACCAATTATTATTGATATATATTATTATTATTACTTATTACGTATATTATTATCATTACTATCATAATCACAAACACTATTGATAACACTATCACATTAAATTATGCAAATGTATTCGCTTATTCATACAAACTGTACTTGGAAAGAAAGGATGAAAAAGACTGGAGAAAGATGGTTCCCAGCACCTTGAATGGTAATGTGGCGATATCTTCATGTTCCCTGACTGCGCGTTCTTTATATCAAATCATTTAACCTACCCAAATCTCCCCAGAGTAGCTTTCAATCATAATTTTTTAATTGCAAATCCAAAAATTAATCAAAAGAGAAGTAACTTAGGTTTTCTTGCTTCACATGTTATATTTTTCCTAAATACATATTTTATTAAAATAATTAATATAAAGACTTGGAGAGAAATGTTTGTTAGCTCCTCACTTGAATTTATTAAAATAATAATTTTTTCTTTTATTTATAATTTTGATTTCATTATCAAATATTAAAACTTTCTTGAAAAACAAATTTAAATGTTTTCCTTTGATTTTGATAAAAATTTTCAATACTTCTAAGTAAGAATCTGGCTTCCATTCTTGCACTCATTACGAACTATCCTTTTCCTCTCTGAGAAATTGCTTGTAGCTAGCTGTCTTAGAGTATTAAAGTCCGCTTCTATAAGCTTTCCATCTCTCTTCTGATTTCTTCTTTCCCAGCTGTTCCCAACGCGTCCGAACCCGACAACAGCCAGATAATATATTTGCACTTAAACATACAATAAAAGGATTATAAATTGATTTCATCAGCTTCATCACTATCTCCGTCGTTGTAATCAGGTGGATACAAATTATCACAAGTTGAATTGTTGGCATTTCAACTAAACATTTCTATGCAAGGCAGATTGTTTGCTTAAGATTTGCAAGGTGGTGAACATCGGCTCTTCACACATGAACATTTAATGAGTTTCAGAAGGGATCAGGGACACAATGGTCTTCAAATAACAGGGTATTCACTGCTCTTCACACACCAGCCTGGTCCAACTGGATTTGGGTGGGCCTGGTTTGTTCATCTCATTCTTGTTGATCCACATGCTCGAAAGTTAGCTTCTTAAGTGATACACGTTACCCTAAGACACTGAGCCACTGATGCACGTTACCCTAAGGCACTGAGCCACTGATGCCAAGCTTCTGCAAGGCAATACGTTCTTCTTCACTTGCTGAAGTAAATGATTTCCAATACGGTAATTTTCCCTTCCCAAAACAAACTTCCGATTTAGTTACAGCACAGCCAGATAATGAATGAAATCCGGGCAATGGTGAAGCTTTTAGTGCTCCGAGTAATACAAATATGTTTTGTATGATATTGCCTCGCCTGATGTTGGCAAAAAGAATTGCAGTAGTTAGTAATAGATGGAAATGGTATGTAACCTTTTACAGAGCCGTATTCCTATGACGTCTCTAAGCCTCGCCCCTATCTGATTTTGGTTTGGTTTTTGTACTTGTTGCGAGCGTGACACACACAAACAGCTAAGGGATGATGTCATATTTTAGTTTTTATCGTTGTTTGTTGTATGCTGTTGTTGTTTAAAAATGCGCGCGCGTACACATACTAATATATATTAATATGGCTAATTTATAAGATGTTTATCCAGGAACTGAATCATAAAAATGTTAAAGTAATTTCAATTGATTTGAGGTATAAAGCATTTAGTAATATGGATTTTCAAATGTAATATTAATTAATTAACAAAAATTAAAAGAACATTGATTATATAATTTTTTTGTGCCTTCAACATAAGATCTTATAAAAATGATAAGTTAGGCCGTGATTAGGATATTTATTTTCAGTTTATTTGAATGAAATGTAAGTAAATTTTTGTAGAAACACCCTGACAATAATAAATTGATATTATATTTTTATATAATTTATGTTTTGATCCGGGGTGGGCTTCGGCCCCCCCCCTCTATATCTCCCTCCGCAGAGCGGGGTGCCCGCTCGCAAGCTCGCGGGCCGGGGGAGATTTTTTTAATAAATACCATTAAATATAATAATAATGAATAATTAATAAAATGAAAGAACTAGAAAAAATTAAAATTCTATTAAAATAAATATCTGTAATAATAATATATTAGAATAATAATAAATATATTATAAATGTCTGTAATAATAATAATATATAAAAATCGTATATTAATATAATATAATATAATAAAATCTATATTAATTTTCTTAAAATTTAAAATGGCAAAACCCTAAATAAAATAGTAGGAATTCGCATAAGAAAAGGACGAAATTCTTGATTTTCTTATCGGAATTCCCCGTATAACGGAGTCAACATTCTATATTTATGTCCTTATATATATATACATATATCTATATCTATATATATTATATACTTACATATATATAATAATATTTTATATATAATTATTAATATAAGTATATTATATTTATATATATATATTTATATTATATATTATTATTATTTATATTATTATATTATATCTATTATTTAATTATATAACATTAAATAGAGTTTTATATATTATTGTAACATATTTTTTCTATATTGATAGTATATATAATTATTATATATATATATAATATACTATATATATTACTATATATTATTTATATATTATATAGATATTAATATATACTTTATATATATATTACTTATTATTCTATATTATATATAATATTATTATATTTATATATATATATATATATATATTTCTATATATTTATATAGTATGTAGGCAAAATTAATATTTGAAAATCAAGATTAAATCATTTTAGTGAGTAAGCACTTAAAATTTATTTGTTGTGGCTTCTTTCTACTGCTATATATAATTTCATAATCTTATTTATAGTATTTGAAAATCTTTTTACATGCTTTAATTCAAATCTGACGCTTTATGTCCATAAAATATCCCGATGGCTTTTTCGAAGACCACAAAAGTCGGCCTATGTAGAAACCATTAGGAGACCCCGGCATTATGAAATCCAAGGAATGATTCATCTGCTATCCCCTAAGAAGCCCCCTTTTTGAGATACCTTAAAAAACAGAGAGGCAGGAGAAGACAGAGAAAGACAGAAGAGGACACGGAGAGCTGGAGGGAGATTTTGGGCAGATGGAGGTGATAGATGTATTATAAGAGCATGCCTCTTAGATCGTGACTAGTGGGGACAAAGACTTTGAGAGCAAGTTCTTAAACTTAGGAAATAAATTAGCAGTTCAATATAGGATTAGATCAGAGGGGTGAATAAACAGTCCCAAACTAAATTTAGATAGAAAGTGTCTTTTTAAAATAATGGGGAATCATTTCTTAAATAAAATAATAATTATTATATAATTGAATAATTAATTTGTTAATAAATTATATATTAGTTTATTCAATATATTTATATTTTATTTTTCTTTATTTTTATAATTTAAATAATAACAGGAAAGTAAAATATTATAGCCTACAAGATGTAATTCACGGCATTGGGAATACTGGCGAAGAACAATGGTTAAATAGATAAAATTTATTACATATTATAATTATAATTAAAGTTTATTAGTAATTTTTATTATTAATAATATTAATATTAATGATAATAATAATAATATCATATGTATATAATAATAATAAATAGATAATAATAAAATGTATTATAAAAAGTATTTACATCTTACTTATTACTAAAGTTTGTTTATGATAATTAAATGTATTATAATTTTTATAACTTATTTTATTATTTTATAAGTTTTATTAATATAAGTTTTATATTTTATGTAATAATTTTGATTTTTTTATCAAGAAAAATATATATAATGTATATAGAAATTTTATCTTTATTGTTATTACTGTATATTATTTAATCATAATAATGAATTTTTATTGTTTAAAGTAAATTAACTTTCCCCCCCACCCCCGGTCTCCAAGAACCTCCCCAACAAACCTTAATTACCGACACAACCAAACACCCACCTTTACTACAAAACCGAACCCCCCAAACACCCCCAACCCAACCCCACAAACCACACCCAAACATAGTCGTTTGACTAAGTTTTTATCTAGAGAACCAATATTTATATTTATTATGCACTATTAATATTTGTTCTTATCTTTTTTACCAGGTTTTTGTTAATTACCTTTTCGTCATGCTATCTTTGTGCCTATTATGAATGTGAATTAATTTGGTTATGACAAGCCAGTTTTAAATCTCACAAAATCGCCGGATTGACGAGAGGACCAGCCCCGGCGAGATTGGCGACCTTGCCAGGATTTTGAGATCGTAATCCTTCCATTTTATAGTGGCTACCTATTCGGCCATTCTACTTCACGTGCACTATTAAGGGAGTGTTAGCACTACAAAGGGTGGTTGTCATGTGGCCATGACAAGTCTAAGTAAGCACGAGTTAGAGGCTTTCGGGTACGTACAAGCAAGAAGGTCGTAGGAACAAGGATTCGATCCTAAGGACGACCCAGCACGGAATTCATGATTAAGGCCGGAAACCATTCAGCCACGAATCTTTGTTTCAATTTCGATGTCAGTGGAGGCAAACTCGTGAAGTATCCCCAGATCCCAATAAAGTTTAAAGGACCAGTTACCTAATACGTAAGAGGGAAATGTATTTGCTTTTAATATATACAAATAATAACACTTAAGATAAGATTAAAATATAGAATGCAGGAAGTCTCTGTTTACAAGCAGGACATATTTTCACAGTACATAACTGATGTTCACGAACCGGTATCCTATACTTATACGAGTCTTATGGTACCGTAACTTCTGAGAAGAAAAAACATAAAGGATGTTTTAATATAAACTTAGTAGGGATAAAGGAAAAAGAGATTAAGCAAAAAATAAGATAAAGAAAAAGTTTATCACATCATAAAAGTTGAGAGAAAAAACTTCACAAAAAACATGTTCAGAGAAAAGGACTACTTTTTATTACTAACAAGACTAAAATTTTAGTATATATTTTTTTTTTTTTAATGTTTTATATATAAAAAATAAAAAATAGTCCAAAGAAATTAAATTTTTCACAAGAAAAAAATAAACATATTTTGGCATACAAATTATTATTGTTTTTTTTGTTGGTTTGTTTTTTTTTTATTATAGCAAAAACTGTAATAAAAAAATAATTATAAGATTATGGTAGCATTTTTTTTTGTTTTGTTTCCGCGAAGAATTTTTTAAGCAAAGATAGAAAAATCTGTATCAGCCTGTAAATTAAATTAATTTAGTTAAACTTAATTAATTTTTGTTTTAGTTTTTCTAAGGCAAATAGGAGTTAGAGAATATTATGTTTACAAACGTTTTCCTTATTATTAAATTTAGCACGTATTAGAGTTAGTTAAAATGGTAGAAAAATCTCGAATTTAAACAGTAAATCTAAGAGGGGCAGATAAGAAAAACTTGCTTGTGTGTAGAGAAGGCTCTATCTCTATTTAATAGTTAATTGAGTTCAATTTCAAAAAACGTCAAGAAAATAGTAGAACTATCGAGTAAAATTATAGATATACTCAGTCACTTTCACTAAAGAGCGCTTGCAATGAGAATTGTGGAGGAAAATGGGAGAGGGAAATAGCTAATGCGAGCAACGAACAACAACAACAGCCATTGGGACACGATTGATTGGTGTTCATTGACGATAAAAACTATGTACATTGACTGCAGTATTGCTGTTTGCAAGCTCCATTCACTTTCCTTGCTCTTTCGCCACCAAAACTTCACAAAAATATACATACACCAAATATATATATTATGTTTTTTGTAGCGTCGTATTTAAATGTTGGTATTAAATTGTTCTCAGTGTTGTTATATATTCTTATGCATCTTTTTTTTTTAATTTATTTTTATGCATTCTTTTTATCATATTCTTTATCTTGATTATGTATTTTTTATTGTCGTACGATCGAGAAAAAAAACCAGGCCTAATTCTTCGGGACAATTCGATAAACCAAAACAAAAGGAGAGAACGTGACCATCTACTGTAAACAAAATCATATTCTCTTCTGACAACACGTAAATAACAACAGGGACAATGCCCTTTCTACCCGTAGACACTCTTCCGCCGAAAAAATAGACCAAAGTATATTCCGTTGTGTACCACTTTTATCTCTTGTCGTGAATTTGAGAAGTCACAGCTTTCTTTTTTAAAAGCAATACGCAAAACAAACAGATGTAGTTTTTTATCTAATATAAAAATATTACAATGTTTAGAGTTAACAAATTATGATTAATAACGTGTATATAATTCAATAAGAGGATATACAAAATTTAGAAGGACGTAGTGATTCGTTCAGCTGCCAAGGTTATCAGAACAGCTAAAAAGGTCATAGGGTTCTATTTGACCCATTGCCCACAGAACCAAAATTGTGCAAGTCAAGAACATTAGGAAAAATTTTTAAAGAACAAGGTCATTAGAGGACATGTTCTTCCTCCAGAACACCATGGCACCAATTTGTTTCCTTTATTGAATCAGAACAGAGAATTTTTTATCTTAATATCTTAAAAAGAAAATTCGTCGACATAATGTTACCAAGAGACACAAACTTTTAGGAAAAGGTTTGAACACAACAGAATGTTATTACAGAACTTGGAGAATCAAATGAGTTTGACTGTTCCATTTAGGGAACAAAAGTAATCAATATTTTTGTTAAGAACATTGAGAATCTTCTTATTTTATAATTTTATGAACGATATATCTCGTTCACTTTAGAGCATATTCTTTGGAACACCTATAGGAAAATTTTTATTATTCTATATTTTATTTCACATTTAAAATCTGAACTATATAGAAAAAGGACTTAGAATAAAAGTATATTTCATATTTTTTTTTATTCCTATTTATATTGAGAATAATGATAGTGAAAGTGTTAATTTTTTATTGGTTTTTTGATGTCATCAAAGATACAATTAAGATTTTCTTTTGTATTATGACGTTATGAAAGAAAGCGTATTCATAAAATGAATTTACACGAACTTTAAGTGAAAACCAATCTTCGTTCTTGATTATAGTGCTTTGTTAAAAAGAAGAAACCATTCCCACTTTGTTGAAACTTAGAAAATTTTAAACAAGTAATTAAATTGTTGAGGGACATTTGTAATTAAATTGTAACCGATCTAAATGAACAATTTTAATGAAGTAAAAAAATAGATTATTGTTTTATGATATTATAGTAGAAATATAAAAGACTAAATGTTTTTTTTTATATTTTTTTTTGGTGTTTTAATAAAATATTTCTTAAAGAAGTAGCAGTATTAGTGACTGAAAGACTTAGAAAAGTTACTTACAAGAGCATTAGAAAATGCTATAAACTTTGAAAAAATTTTGTGAACAATTTTAGTGACTGAAAATACTTAGAATAGTTACTTAACAAGAGCAATAGAAAATGCTAAAAAACTTTGAAAAAATTTGTGAATAATTTTTTAAAGAATATTTTTTAATTAGTTTCTTATAGTTTAGAAAACTTCTTTGGATTTTTATATAAAGAATGAAGAATGAATTCTTCAGAGACATTTTAGATGGACTTTGAACTTTATTTTTAATTTATGAATATCATATTATTATTTTCCTAATTCATTACAGTAAATGATAACTACAACAATAGCTAATTAAAGGTATTATTCTTTTCTAAGCAACAAGTCGAAACTCTCTCTCTCTCTCTCTCTCTTCTATAACAAATATTGAGGAAGCTTTGGGATTATTCCTGGCTTTAAGCGAACCAATTGCTATTAGGAGGAGCAAAACGAAGGATCATTCTAGCAGCCAGAAAACAATGAAGATTTATATTGAAGAGCATATCGGATATAGAATGGTTACTGTAACTTGCGAAAAGGAATGAAACTGTTCAACTCGTCAACAATGTCATAGAGACAGGTATCCTTCGGTAAATGATTTTACTGTTTATCGTATGCAAGATATTCCTTGAATTACCGCCAATAGATTATAATGACTTTGGTTGGTATATTGATATGGTTCTTTCAGATCTTGATTACGAAGAAGATTTGGATAATGTCATCATAGAAGAATGGGAAGGTTCAATAGACACCTTATCCCTGTTAGAATGGGAACCTTCCGAGGAAGATGCGTCTTTAATGGCACCGCTCTATGTAACAGTTGTTATCGATGAGAGACCACCTATATGTATATCAATTTTCAGCCCGATATGAAAAATAGAGCTCAGAATTGGCCTCAATACTCAAGTAACCTCGGCTATGCTTATATGTACTACTTGACATGAAGAAATAGACGGATTAAATGAATCACAATGTACAATTATCTAATCAGATATCGAAGCGTTACTTATCTGAAAAGACTAGAAGGTCATCTATGATAACGTTTAGGTCTTCGTTGAAATGAAACAGACAAACGCCAAACGATTTTGAGATCAATTTATATGGAGTCTCTTGATATGAACTCCCATGAAACCATTAGTGAATTCTTATCAGGAGGGCTTAGAGAAATGGCTCATGACAACATGGACAGTATATAGTTGCTCTGGCTGGGTTATATATGATTACCAGAATTATACTTACGAAGTTAGAGAGCAGTAGGTTGGAAGGACAGATGTGTATTTTTCGAAGGATTAGGAGACACAAGCATTAGGATACATAGAAAGAGATAATTGAGAGGAAGAGAGACTTTTAATGAATATCTTCGACCTTCTATGAATATCAATGGCCAGCCAGAAGAACACCTTGGTTTTGATCATAACAGATGTTAAGTTTTGGAAAGTATTTCCTTCTATTTTAACACTTATAGAAATTAGCAAGAAGAACAGAGACAATTACTCTGCGTTAATTGATATTTGGGGAAGAAGGAAGATGGAACCACCTCCACACGATTATTATGATATATGAACTTTAGGCAAGAGTGGACAATCTCTTTATTAGCAAAAGATAGAATAACTCTGTGTTAATAGTACAATGTAAAAAAATAAGTACAAAAGGTACAAAATAATTTGTACATACTTTTCAGATTTCAATAAATGTATTCAATGTTGATAAAAAATAGTGTAAACAGTAATGGTAATTTATGAAGAAAGAAGATGTATGCATAGAAATTCCATTCTTTTAAAAATTCTTTAGATTTAATTTATGGAAAAGATTGAGAATATATTCATTAAAATTTATAAATATATTTTCTCTGATCAAAAAGGATCATTGAAAAGAGAAAGAGTAAACATAAAATTTGGATTTCAGAGGTATATCAACGAATGGTTAATACATGTCACATAAGCTGAGCGATTATGTATATCAGAAAATCACCAAATGTATATATTATATAATATATATATAGTTTAGCGTTACTCATACGTAGTACAAGTTTATTAAAAATCATACGGGAAAATGAGGATCTGGGACTAGAGGCAACAGAGTTAGAATTCAGAATTCGAAATACCTTCTTCTTTTTCCTTTTCTGCGCTGTGTAAATGTATTAATAATGAAAATAAATTTACAAAAATATATTTATATATTTATATATATATTATATTGGCACATAGACGAAATAGAGTTTAAACTCAGAATTCAGATTTATTAAGGCTCAGTTTTTGAGATGGAGAAAGGGTAAAGTTTATTATTACAGAAAATCCAAATAGACCGAAGGGAGATTTCTAAGAGAATTCTTCATAACAAAATCATACACTTGACGTGGCTTTTTCACTAACTTTGCGCATCTGCCTACCAACCTAAATCTAATGATCTTGTGGAATCTTTTCACAGAACTCTTAAGACTAATTTCATAAGTCAGGAAGGATAGATTTTGCTGTTCTTTTCCAATAGGTCATTACTCATCCTGTATTAGAAAGAATATGAAGCACTCGATTGAAATTGATATTCATTTATTGGTCTTAGAATCCAGGGATACATTTATTCTAGAAATTTTTTAAATATAACTTTCCTAGCAAAGTTCTTTACTTTGGTGTCACTTTCATAGAAATTTGAAATATCTCCCTTATTTTTTTGAAAGTAATTTCTTTACGTCTTTTGTTGAATTACCAAGACTTATGTTGCATATCTGTACAGAGCAAAGAACTAATGTTTTATGATGAACCTTTAAAGATACCAAAGCGGATTCTAATAATTTATCCTCATAACTTTTGAGGCTCAAGTGAACAAGTATTTAACAGAGAATATGGAATAAAACAACAATTTTGAAAATGTTATAGGGAAAAGCTGATATTTTAAAATAGTTCATAAAATATTAGTAGAAATGAGAAACCTACCTTTTGGACTTATATAATTTTTAGAAAAAAAATATGATTAAGACAAATATTTTAATTATTTAAAAGTATAAAGGTGTTAATTTATTATTATTTACATTCAAATGTTATAATAATATATTGTCATTTTCTAATTTATAAAGTAAGGAAAAAGGAAGCTAAGAATTTTTATTCTATTAATTGGGTTTAGAAGACCTAGGTTAATATTTATTGATTTGAAAACAAGAACGAAGGTTCCAATAAAGAGATGTTTGCTTTAGTTTAAGATTCAAAGGTTTCACTATCAGAAAAGATTCTGATTGATAAGAAAAATCTATAACATCATAGTATTAAACAATGTTAGAATAAAAGATATTCTTAGAGTGCCATTAAGGAGATCTGTTGTTTAAACTTTCCAAGGGAATAGATTCTGAATTCAAAGCTTCTTCATTTAATTTTACTTTCATTTGATCAAACTTTAAGTTCAAACTTTCAATAACTTTACCCAGATAAGATATTGATTTTAAATGAATCTGGACACTTTATTTAGAGTTAAAATGAAAGCAAGAAGGCCTTTCCTGTAAGAGAACGATAGGGTATATAAAGACTGAACAGATTCTTTATATAATAGCACATAGAAAGGATAGTTAATGGTTCATGTTGTGTAATTTAGACAATATAGGGACCGAAACTTTTTAATAATTTGTTTCAGAAACAAAAAAATGAGAATTATTATTTTAGATCATCGTTGGAAAATGGAGAAAATCCTGTACTATTTCAGAAACTCAAGTAATCCCAGGAATTTCTTAGGATTGAAAGGATAAGCCGGTTATTCACTAAGGAGTTCTAACAATATTCGAGGCTTGTAAGGTTAGCATCTTTACAAGGTATTTCCGTTGATTGTTACTTTGAGAACTCATAGATCAATTAGAAAGTATGAAAATTTCATTAGGTTTAAGAAAAGCTCTTTAGGATTTGAAAAAGATTACGTCAAGGGAGATTAAGAATCTGGTTTTTATAATAATTAGTGACTAATGGTCAGAAAAGAAGAAGGGAAAAAACTTTGTTATCTTATGTTTATAAAGTTCCAAAAAAGGGTAAAGGTTAGAATGCGCGAAAAGGGAAAGAAAATTTCCCTGACATATCTTCTCTTGGCAAAGATTTTTACTTTTATTTGCAAGGCAGGAATTAGGAGAAAACCGCAAATTCTAGCAGGGTCCACCCTATAACATACACTAAAGTTATTCATGTGAAAAGTATGATGAAAAATTCAAGAATTCATTTATAGACTTAGTTGGAAATAAGAAAGAACTTAGAAAGAAAGTTTTTTCGTAAACTTTAATGTGCTGTGAAAGACTTTCATCGCAAATTCTTTCTATTACATACTAAAGAAATGTCTGAGTTCACATAATTGATTTGTGGAAGTTTTTAGGTAAAGAAGAATGGATATTCTAGTTACCGTAATATACCAAACAATTGAATTTATAGTTTGTTAGTAGAAGAATGAGGCTAATTTTTATATCCGTGATGAAATTATCACCTTTTCAAAAACAAGCAAAGCATACTTGTCAAAGCAAAAATGCTAATCTCACTAAAATATTCAAAGCTATTAGAATTTCTTTTATATATTTTTCATAGAAATATATTTTAAGGAATTAAAGAAAATGTTAACGACTTCACATATTTTAAGTGAGATTTTTAAAAGACGTGTAAACCCCCAAAGAGACTAACACCTATGGTAAAATCTCTC
>JABUQX010058752.1:2500-5000 GCA_015478945.1 Trachelipus rathkii
TAACCCCAAGACCCCGTGCACTGCACCACCGAACTGCCCAGTGCATTGCACCGCTCAGTGCCCCGCCGCGTTTTGAAGGCTCGATCGAACCAAGTTGGGTAGACCGCCATTAACTATAATATATTTTTGAGTATATCATTTTCTTTTAACCTGCGACAATTAAATTTTCCCAATTTCTTTTGTAAACCTAAACTATTGTGTTTTCTTTTGTTTAAAATTTTATTATTCCTAAGTTTTATTTTGTTTAAAGTAACTCTTTATTTAAAAAGGATATTTATTTCTAGATATTCAATTTCAATATTAAACATTTTATGTTTTCAATAAAGAAAATCATATATTTTATTAATAAATATGAACTTTACTGACCCTAAAGAAGCAAAGCAGTTGCGCAAACATTATAACCCCCTCCCATTCCCCATGCCAATCCTTGCCATTCTCTTTTGACTTACTGTTTTACATCATATTTGGTCATGTATTATACATAAACATAACATTAAGATGTTCATTGTATGAACATACAACATAAAAGTAACATTTCTAACATATCTTACGTCTGAATAAAATGATAACATTAACAAAATTCACTGCCTAATATCGGTAAGTAGCTAACATCACCTTTCAAAACTTAACCTAATTCCACTTTTCCAGCATTTCTCTAACATATCAGTGCTAATTTTACTTATCATAGTAATATTTAACAAAACAGAAAAAATTTATCGTAACCTAACCTAACTATCAAACTAACCAACGAATAAATGTTAACATAACAAAGTTTTAGCATCTGTAAAACTAATATAATATCACCTAAACTAAGAGCATAATGTACAATAACAAACCTAACTTTCTTTACTAACGAATAAACTGGTGTTTCACTTAAACATATATTTTACGAGGAGACTTTAAAAAACATGTGATTTTTATTTTAAGTTCTATTATTTCATAAGTTTTACTTTAAAACAAGGTGATGATGCCAAATTACCGGTTCATGCGTTATTACCAAATTTCACCAGATTAGAACAAAATGCTATCACAAACAAGGCTGCGTCATTATATATCCATATGACTTACCAATACCCAACCTAACATAATAACGTAACTTTGCATAACATATCGTATCTAGCTTATGAACCTATGAATAATTACCAATGTCAATAAAGTATCAGGCAAAATCAATACTGTTAACATAAAATAAATTCCTAGCGTAACAAAGTAACTTAGCATGAAAACTTTTGATTGGCATAACCTACCAAGACTGAACATTACCAACATATCTAGCATACTAAGCTATGAATAATTGCTAACATTAACAAGTGATAAAACCTATCAATGACACTAGCATTTGGAACTATGAATAAGACACTAATATTTGGAACTATGAATAAGTTCTTAACCTAACATATTATTAAGCAGCAAAACTTAACATACCCCTACTTTTTCTATTATATCATCAGAAGCTAACGCAATAATGTCTAACAAAGTGTTCAACCTATCAAAGATGTAAACATTTTGAAATATGAATTGATACTACCTTTAACAAAGTGTCCTGCCTATCAAATATAACATCATTTTGAATTATGAATAAATGCGGACATTAACAAAGTTCTCTACCAAATCTAACATTATCGAGCAAAACTTAACCTATGCCTACGTTGCTAATATATCATTAGCAGTTAACATAGTAATATTCGACAAAACGTAACATTTTCTAACAAAACTAATATAACCTAACAAATCTAAAGCTACTGAACTACAAAAAATGCTAAAATTAACAAAGTATCCAACCCATCAAAGACACGATATTTTTCACGTATATATTTTTAATTTACGATAAATAACAAATTTAGCTTAAGCAAAGTTACGTACTCATGCCAAAGTAGTGCATAACTCTGACAATTTCCTTCAAAGATGTCTTTTGCACCCTAACAAACTATCCTACCTAATAATACTAGGGTTAATCGAACAAACTAACCCAACTATGTTACACCTTTTTTCACACCTTATCCTATAATTTTTTACATATATATTATTCATTTATGTTAAATAACAAATTTAACTTAAGCAAATTATCGTACTCCTACCAACTTAGTACATAACCCTGATCATTTCCTACGAAGATATCTTGTACACACCAACAAACCATCAACCCTAACAATACTACGGTTAACCCCAACTGTGTATTACCTAAGGTCTTATCTTTCACACATCCTACTAAGGATACTAAAATTAAATTTCACTAGTTCACTATTTAATAAAGTTCCTAAAAGAATTTAACTTTTCCCTAAGAGAAGTCCCATTTGGGATCACCCAATTGATAAGGTGTAAAGTCCCATTTGGGGTGTCAGCCCCCGAGGGAGGTGTAAGCGGGTAACTAGAAATCAACCCTAAGGGCTAAGGCCTTACCCCTGCTTTGGAGCGGTAATACCCGCTTACACCCCTGGATGGATCGATGTTGCCATACACACACACACACACACATATATATAATATTATAATATATATA
>JABUQX010058753.1:2500-12500 GCA_015478945.1 Trachelipus rathkii
GTCACCATGCTGAACACTTTCGTGCATTCAAAAATGGAAGAGATTGTTGAGGATTTGGGATTGGGTATGCGGCCGCTCGGAGCTGGTTTCTATCAAGATGGGGCACAGCTCAACAAAGCCCGATAACTCCTGGCACGTCTACTGTAGTTGGAAGAAATGTTTCCCGGACGTCTGTCTCCTCTAAGGGTTATGTAGGGTGGGCCTGCATGGTCACCTGATTTGAGCATTTGCGATTTCTTTCTGTGGGGATTTCTGAAAGAAAAAGGTTTTTAGGTCACACTCACACCCTACCAGAGCTAAAGAGGAATTGTTGAAAACGTGAACCGACAATACCACCGCTATTATTTGGTGAACGTGCTGTTCAAAAACTTCAGAGAAGGGCGGCTCCATCGAGAGTACGTGTTATGTATATTAAATAGTGATGGGGGCCATCTTTAGGACAATAATTTTCAGAACTTAGGATTAAAAATGTAAGGACTCCCACGCTTGAGTATAAAGGTCACCACTGTCATCTCTATGTACTCCATTACATTTTTATAATTTCAAAATATGCTTAAGTCAGTTCTGGCCACATATTTATAATATCTATATATATATATATTAATATAATATATATATATCTATATATATTTAATATATAATATATATGATATATATATATAATATATATATTAATATATATATATATATATATATAATACTTCATAATATATATTTATTAGTATATATATTATATCATATATTATCTATTTATCTTCTGATTTTCTCAGATTTGGGTGAGGTCAATTGAAAATACACGATAACAGAAAATTAGTTGAAGAACTGACGAAATTGAAAGGAAAGCCCCCTCCTCTATCATCCCCTCAACTTTCCTTAAATGAGAGCGCTATCACCAGCCAAAAAAATCCAGCCTAGAGACTTCATCAAGATGTGAGGGAACCTCACTGTAATATCTCAGACCTTGTAAGGGTTCATGTCCTTTGGCCGGCTTCACAAAACCCTGCACTCAGCTCCTATGATGTAGCCTTTCTTCTCGCCACGTCAAACACATCCCTTTCAATCAGAAATTCTTGACTGACTCAATCCACTTTTCTCGGTCTCCCACTCGGTCGATTCCCAGCACACTCACCACTATGCATTCGCTTAACCAACCTACTATCATCCACCTTTTATCATTTGATAAAACCATCTTAATACACTCTCGTTTTATTCTCTCATTTCCTCCTTTCATCACACTGTCACAACTCCTAACACGTTCATTTTCCTCATTTATTCAATCCAATTCTTCTCACAATTGTTTTAAAGTAAAGATTTGATGCACACATCCTCTACCACTCCTCTAAATGCACCTTGTTCTTCGCCCATCAGTCCCTCAGTCAATCCAACACACTCTTTAAACAAAAGTAACCAGCACATATCTTACTAACAAACACTCAAGAAATAATACCCTATCGGTCCAACATTCACCTTATCTCAGTACCATATATAATGGTTACTACTACTGTGTCCCCAACCCTCGGGATTATCCTCCGTAAATTTTTTGTTACCATCTTCATAGCAGTTTAATCACATTTAACCTCCTTTCCTCGCACATCTTCACAACTATTCCATCTATATCTGCGGATTTATCATTCTTCAACTTTCTAATTCTAATATTACCTCCTCAGTACTCAACTAACCTCATCACCAAATACCTATTCTTTTCCCACCAAACCCA
Source organism: Trachelipus rathkii (assembly GCA_015478945.1). NCBI lineage: Eukaryota > Metazoa > Arthropoda > Malacostraca > Isopoda > Trachelipodidae > Trachelipus > Trachelipus rathkii. Next base: position 4,218 of record JABUQX010058753.1, read on the forward strand.
TTCACATCACTTATCAAACTCTTCATTACTGCCAATAATTATGCAGATTTTCGAAGTGTCCTCTCCACACTCTCCCATCCATTTCAACCATCAGTTACGAAAGTTCCATCCCTATTCAGCTCTCTTCTCTCTCTCGCTCTTCTCTCTCTCTCTCTCTCCTCTCTCTCTCTCTCTCTCTTTATATAAGTATATAATATATATACTATACTATATATATATATATATATAATATATAGTATATATATATATATATAATATATATATATATATATATATATATATATTATATATATAATTATATATATATTATTATTTATAGTATATATATATATATATAATATATATATATATATATATATATATATAATATATATATATATATATATATATAATTATATATATATATATATATATATATATATATATAGTATAAAATATATATATATATATATTAATATATATATATATATAATTATATATATATAATATTAATATATATATATAATATATATCTATATATATATATATATATATATAAAAATAATATATATATTATATTGTTTATATATTATATACTGTATGTATGTATAAAGTCGTTTTAATGATTTACAAGCTAATGAACACCTTAGAGGTAGACCGCAAATAGATATCGTAGTCGGGGTTCGCGGCCTCTAGTGTCAGGGGGGGACCGAAGTCTCCCTTCTTCCCCCATCGGCTCAAGCCCCCTAGAATTGAATGTTCAAGAAAACATATTTCCCATTAAGGTTAGATCTGGAGTAATGATTTTGTGTGGTCGGATGATCGCTTCTGTTGCTTTTAATAAAGTTACAGCCATTTCGGGTGTTAGTGAGGGGTTTTCAGTGTTTTCTCATGACTTTCTGGTATGTAAGGTTGGAGGATTTTGGATAATTTAGTGAGGTTATCTAGGATTTTATGTAAGAATGGAAGTTATTGATTCCAAGGTTGGAGAAGATAAGATCTCAATGCGCTAATGGTAAAATTTTGCTAGTTTGCTTTTTGTAATTTATAAAAGTTGAAGTTATCTCGGTTTTGCTATTTTTTTGCTGTTCATAAGGTGATTTATTAATTAGAATTGTACTCTGATGGAGATTAATTTCGGTATTCCATGATAAGTGTGGTGAAGAGAGACGGATGAGAAGGTTATGTCAGGAGATGTCTGGTTTGGTTTGTTGGGAGGATTCAAGTAGAGGTTGTTTGTAATTTAATATATTTAAGGGCCGAGTTTATCGAGAATTGTACAATTCTAATATTGTATGCAGATATTCTTTGAACTCAGGCAGTGTGGATTGGCATTGAAGTCGCCACATATATTAGAATCTCTTTTATGTGCTGAGATTAAATTTGGTTGTTAATTGTCGGGCAGTATCGAGATGTGGGATGGGGGATGTATATGTTTATTATATTGTGGGGATGTTATTGATGATTATAGTAAAATGATTGGATATTAAGAATAGGTCAGTTTTAGTAGGTTGATGTTTTCGGTTTTGTTTTGCATTAGGTGTTAACAGAGTAATGGTTTTCCGGTTGTGGTGTTTGAGTAAATCGAGTCCATATCCATAAATTAGTGCTTTTGAGGTGTTTTTGTGGTATATGTAGGCTTCCTTATCAGGGCTTATGTCATGTTATGGCTTGGAGAGAAAGGCTGAAATTTCGGAGTGTTTATTGGTTAAAGCCATTTATGTTTATTTGTAGTTTTTATACATCGAGATTCATATGCATTAATTGTTATGGGGTGGGTGATAGTAGGGTGTTGCAAATATGAGGCAGGACCAGAATAGGTTTTTGCGTGGGTAAAAGTTATGAAAGGAGAACATTTGCTTTCTGTGAATCCATGCTTTTGCAGTGGAACAATTTATAGATGGTTTTGGTTCTTGTGATGTGTTTTGTTGCCATGGGCAGATGTATTTTGATGGCAGTGTTTGGTTGAAACTTCACAGATTTTTAACCATGGTGATGTGTGATGGCTGATTAAGTTATTTTTATTATCTAGGTGTAGGGAGGTTGAGATGTAGGGGGGAGGAGGTTGGCCTTGGTGGTTCTGGCCAGCGCGGCGATTGGGAGTAGGTTTTGAATTCTCCGTCTCACGCCGGTGACATGAGTTTATGCAAAATGGTACTAAAATATGACTCAAAGGAATAGCAACACTGAAATTTCCTAGGGGCGGGGGTGGTGGTTTGCGTTACGCTTAAATGCTTTAATGTTTTATAAACGTTGAAAAAAAAACTTATTAAAAAAAAAATGTTTAAATTTTTTAAAAAAAAATAAAAAACGAAAAAAAAAAAGAAATAAAGGCTATTTTTTTTTAGAAAAAAATAAATAAAACTTAAGAAATAATAAAAAAAAAAAAAGTGTAAAAATAAAATAATTTTAATAAATAAAAAAATTAAATTATTTAAAATTTTTAAATAAACTTTAATAAATTTTTGACTAAATAAAAAATTTGAAAAAAACAAAATAAAACCTGGGAGCGCAACCGCTGAAACAGAATTAAATAAAAACCTTAGCAAACAAATATAAATGTAAATAAAATGTATGATATAAAAAAAACTTTAACAAACAAACAAAACTTCTAAAATAATTAAATACAACAAAATATACATGGTTTTCAATTAATAAAGAAATATATGTGTGATTTGTAAAAAAAAAAATGAGTTTTGAAATATCAATGTCAACCTTCAATTTTTTAGAAAAACGGAGTATCTGTATGTGCGATGCATAGAAATGACAACCCTGCACATGTTAGAACAGAATCAGTATGGTGAACAGTAAAAACCTGTATTAGGCTTTAAGATAGACAATCTTATTAAAGAAAAGATTGTGGGTGTAGATGAGAGATAGAGGAAGAGCGAGAGAGAGAGAGAGAGAGAGAGAGAGAGAGAGAGAGAGAGAGAGAGAGAGAGAGAGAGAGAGAGAGAGAGAGAGAGAGAGAGAGAGAGAGAGATGCGTTATAATCAGCAAGTTAATAAAGTTCATTTATTGTACGACATGTGGCTATGTATGTAATTATAATAATATTAATTATTATTATTATTATTATTATTATTATAATTATTATTATTATTATTATTATTATTATTATTATTATTATTATTATTATTATTATTATTATTATTATTATTATTATTATTATTATTATTATTATTATTATTAATTATTAGTATTATTATATGTATATTATTATTATTATTCATTATTTTTTTATTATTATTATTTTTAAATCATTATTATTACTATTATTATATTATTTGTTGATTATTATTCATTATTATTTATTAAATATAATTATTAGTATTATCGTTTTATGTTTTTATTATTATTATTATTATATTATTATATCATTCTTATATTATTATTATTTTATTATTATTATTATTATTATTAATAGCTGAATTCATTGCATTTTAACGGTAAAACCCATTTTATGTTTAAAACCCCGTTTTTGAGTTCGGTCCCAATCTCAATGAGGACTATTTTATTTATTATTCCTCTGGAATCATCTATTGTCTTCCATCCTCCATCTTCTTTCTCAGCTAAGCACTCTGTTCATCTCTCCTCAACCACGCACTCTGTGCTTTTCATCTATCTATAACCTTTTCCTACTTCATCTCCTTAAATGGGCGTAGCGGTTTGAAAATGTACCTCACGCAAGATGACATCACCAGCTAATGTGGTAGCAAGTTTGAGGGGGATACGTCAACTAGAACTTCCCTAAATTAAGGGGAAAATTGTGGTTTATAATACTTGTTCTTTACCCTTCTAAAAACTCAGAAAACTGTTATCCTAACCTAAAAAATAGTCTCACTGACCTTAAAAACCTGTATTCTGATACATCAAGTGTCATAATCTAACGATGTGATGTAAATTTTTAAGTCAACTGCCAAAATGACTTGGGATTTCCTGCAGTTCAGAAGCTCCATAACCTCCGAAAACGATCTCACCGACATTAGAAACCCTTAATTTGACTCTTCAAGAATCAAAATCTAGCGATTTTAAGGAGTATCCAATTCATGTTTCCTACTTACTTGGATTTCCGACTCCGAAACCACAGAAAACTGGTTCCCCGATCTTGGAAACCTCTAATTTAACGCATCAAGCGTCAAAATCCAACGATGTGAGGGGAAAAGGTAAGGCATGTCTGCCTTTGACTTGGATTTCCTGTCTCCAAACGCATCATCGACCCCGGAGTCGGGTTCACCGGCATTGGAAACCCCTAAATTGACGCCTTAAGCGTCAGAAAGTACCAAAAAATGATAAGGACTAAAAAGTAACAAACCATACGTCCTGTGCCGAATATTTGCCACCCATCTAAGTTTGCTCCTATTTTGGAGTATTCTTATGACTTGTGCTAAGTTCACATTCCTTTACTTCAGACACTTTACTGACTCTAATCCACTTCCTTGGTTTCCCAGATAGTCTCTTTCAACACACTCACCACTATACACTCGCTTAACTAACCGACTATCATCCATCCTTTCCATATAAACAAAACACCTTAATACGCTCTTATTTATTCTCTCATTCACGACTTAGCCACACTGCCCAGCTCCCTAATGAGCTCATAACTCATTTTATCAATATTTCTCGTACCTAACATGCCCCTAATATTATCCATCTGAGCAGACTGCACCTTAGATCTTTACTCCATATACCACACTATAGCTTCGCAATATACAATAATATCTCAAACAATATTCCCTCCTGAAGTACCCAAGCCCACTCAAGACTTAATCCCTTTGGATTCACTAAAAACTTCGTTGCACCAGCCAACTTTCCACGAGACGCAGAACTCTCCTACTACACCCTGCATCATCCACCTTTCATAAAACATTTAACCTAAATATTTAAACTCAGATAGTTGTTCAAGTAGCTTACCATCTATCTTGATTTCACACTTTGGACTCTACTCACCTACTACCATCATCTTGTTCTTTTCAATACTTTCTTTCAAATCCCGCCTTTTGCACACCACCCTGCCAAAACTCTCAAGCAATCCTCTCAAACTTTCTTCCGGTTCATCACACAAAATCAAATTATCTTCATACAACAAACAAGGAACAGTCCACTATCAATTTTCTGTCTATATAATAAAATAAAACATTCCAAGGGATAAAAAATTGCCAATTACAGCAATTTATTCCTTTTAAAATATCAGAGAAATAGATATTAATATACAGTAAATATATATCAAATTATAGAGAGGTACAAGATTCACAAAATGTTTTGCAAAAATTGAAGCATATCAGCTTTTTCAGGTAAAAATGTCTATCTACTTTTGAGTTTTAGATGTTGCCAGCTTGGTTAAACATACTTTTACTGAAGATATTAGATGATGAGGAGCATAAGTATTTTCTCTCCAGTCCTAAATATACAATGTTCTTAAGATTCTTAAATTTAAGATATTGATGGTTATATTAGTAAACTAGTAGAGTAGATATGTTTAAATGTATTTATAGTGATAGGGTAAGTTATTATATTAACTTGTCAACAGGTAATTAATAGTTAGAATAATGGACAAGAAAACTAACTTCGACCGCAACAAAAACGTTTAAACCGAATTATCCGATATCTGTTCTCAGGCTAAATTCTGGGACGGAGTTACAAAACTAATGGATATTGATCTATAATTATGGTGGAGTGAATGGTCACCCGTTTTTAAGATCAGAGTCCTGTCCGATATCTTTTGCACTTTCGGAAAAATTTAAAAATAATATAAAATAATAAAAATAATAATAATAATAATAATAATAATAATAATAATAACACGTACTTTATTATGAATATAATCATTAATAATAATAATAATAAGAATTATAATGATGAATTGATAATAATAATAATAATAATATAATAATACAATTTCGATAATAATAATAAAACCATTGATTTAACGATTTTAAAACTAGTTACACTTAATAATAAAAATAATAATAATAATAATAATAATAATAATAATAATAATAATAATAATAATAATAATAATAATAATAATAATAATAATAATAATAATAATAATAAATAAAAATAAAAATAATAATAATAATAATAATAATAATAATAATAATAATAATAATAATAATAATAATAATAATAATAATAATAATAATAATAATAATAATAATAATAATAATAATAATAATAATAATAATAATAATAATAATAATGAATGTATAAATAATTCCTGTTTAGACCAAGACATCAGCGCTGGATTTTCTATGAAGCAGAAGCTCCGCCACAATTGAGAGAAAAAGCTCGCGATTTTGAAGGGATTTTTTTTAATTGGACACAAACATACAGAAGAGATTCCGATATAGTTGCCGGGTAACTAAGACTTTTATCATTTGTTTGGCAGTTTTTTAGAAAGAGTTTGTTTAATAGAAATGCTTAATAAAATTTTTCAGGAAAAAAAGTGATTAAAAATTAGAGTCGATTTTATAATTATATATTTTTTTCATTTTTTTATTTTAAACTGTTTTGTACAGGATATCAGTACTAAAATTTATGAAAAATAATTTTTAAATTCTACTTTTTTGTTCCTAAGGCAATTATTTCTGGTATTTTTCCTTTACGGAAATTATTGATCAAGCTGTCATGCAAAAAAAAGTCAAATTCTTAAAAGTATTCATAGGTGTCTAGGTATTTTCCCTTTATTAAATATTATAGACCTCTGAAATTTCTGATATTACTTAAAATCCTCGTGAAACAATCTCAGCAACTAATCTCTCTCTCTTTTTTTTCACCGCCCACGGACATAGTACTTTTCAATGAGAGGACATGAAATACAATATGATAAACCCAACCGAGTTCAAATCTCTCGCAAATTTCTCAGGTCGGCGCATATATGGGCTTTAAAGAGAGGATGGCTAAATACAGCAGGAAAAACAAATGATGGTAAAGAGTTCAACAGAAAGGAAGCGGCCGGAAGAAGGAGGCACTACAACGAGCAATTCTGTGGTTTTCAATCCTCACACAAAACTCATGCGAGTGTAAGGCACCTCTTTTGCTACTAGGGCGACGCAATGGTGGTGGAATACGACAGGTCAGCTCCCTCGTGTACCTGCCTTTATAGTACGTATAGAAAAGAGATATTGTACAACGTCACGTTGCAGAGATAGAGGGTCCAGGGAGTCAAAAAGTAGGGGACAGTTTATTAGTCTCTTAGCCTTAGATTCAACCTTATCCAAAAGAAGGGTGGAGCAGGAGTTCCCTCAAATGTTAGAACAGTGCTCCAAACAAGGGTGAAATAAGGACCTTATTTAACTGGAGTAGCTATTCATGGACAAAAAATTTGCGCGGCCTAAATAGAACTCCAAGCTTCTATGATGCTACCTTAGCAACCATTGTAATGTGAGGTTTCCAAGACAATTTATTGTTTATGTTCAGATCAAGAATGTTTATGTTGTTAACAGGTGAGACGTTAGAGTCGTCAAAGGAGATTGGAAAGTTGGGAGGCGTTTTTGAGAAGGAGATAATGTATAAGAAGTTAAGTTTTTAAAGAGTTAAATTTTACAAGGTTGTCGTGACCCCATCAGAATCCAATCCATGTCAGCAAGAATAAAATTGGAAAGTTGTAGATGTCAGGCAATTCTAAATGCAAATGAGGGAGTAGATTTCAAATGAGCAGAAGGATGGAGAGTTGAATCATCGACGTAAGAGTGAACAGAGTTAGGAATACAGTTGAGGAGATCGTTGATGAAAAGTAAGAATAAAGTAGGAGATAAAACAGAACCTTGAGGAACACCGCCATAATTAACAGGAAATGAGAACTCCATCAAAGATTGCTCTGATATGGAGCGATCAAAGAGAAAATTTGATAAGAGTAGCATTTGAAGTTGAAGCTGCATTTCTTTTCCTGAGTGAGAAACCTCATTTATTTATATTATTTTATATAATTTCTCTATATTTAAGGAATTTTTTTAGCGTTATCACCAAAATTATATATATATAGAATATACAGCAGGAGCAGCAGCAATAAGGTTAAGGTTGGCGTTGGCAGCAGTAAAGGGGGCAGTGGCGATATATATATATATATATATTATATATATATATATATATATATTACAAAGATAACAAGTTATTATTATTATATATATATATATATATATATATATTAAGTTAAGGTTATTATATTATTATTATTGTTATAGCTATATATATATATATGCTATTATATATTATAAGTATATATTATTTATAGAAATTTATATATATATATATATATATATATATATATATATATATATATATATATATATATATATATAT
>JABUQX010058754.1:0-2500 GCA_015478945.1 Trachelipus rathkii
AAATGAAAAATAAAATATTAATAATAATAAAATAGATAATATATAATAATAAAATAATATGAATATATAATAATAATAATATAATAAAATAATATAATAATAATAATAATAATATATAATATACTACAACTAAATTACTAATAATAAAATAATAATAAATATAATAATAATAATAATAATAATAATAATTATAAATATAATAATAATAATAATAATAATAATAATATAATAATGAAATAATAATAATAATAATTAATAATAATAATAGTAATTAATGAATAATAATAATAATATATAATATTGAATATATAATAATAATAATAATAAAGATGATAATAATAGTAATATCTATAATAGAAACTCTTACTCGGAATTTGGGGGAAACAATCGCCTATACGAATAATATAATAATATATAATTATATAAAACTAATTATAAATAATTTTAATAATAATAATATAATAATAAGTAATAATAATAATTATATGGTAGTTAGGATTTTACGTAGGTTCAATCCTGAGTTAGTTATTTATTAATTTTATTTTAGATAATACGTTTTTAATTTTTTAGTAAACATTTTGTCTGCACTTTCTAAATTTACATTTAGAAAAGGGATTGATTGTAAAAGTTTTTGCTCTTTGTAAGCTGACGCTTGAGTGGCTTTTTTTAGTCTACAGAAGGGGGAGGGTATATGTAGTTATTATTTTTAAGATTTTATTTGATTTGGCTACTGCTTGCTTGGTTGAATGAAATTTGCTAGCAAGAAGTCGCTGCATTGTTATGGAGAAGATTAAGTAACTCTGTTCATTGAGGTGTATTTGAAAGTCTTTAATGCAATATCTTTCAGGCTTTTGAATATGGTTGTGTTGGCGCTGTATAAGTTCTTGTATCTGCTAATTGCTTGCGCAAGAAATCAAAAATTATAATTTAAAAGATGGTGATTACTGAGTTATTGTGGTCCGTAATAGGATAGACAGTAAAGTAAGTGAGGGTGTATTAGTTAATAGTATAATTTCCTTTAATTTTAGTACAAATTCTTAATTTTTTATTAGATATAATTATCTCGACAGTCTGCTAACTAGGTGGTTAATATGTTCTTAAATGTCAGTTATCATCGATTGTTAATAATAATAATAATAATAATATAATAATAATAATAATATAATATAATAATAATAATAATAATATATATAATATATAATAATATATGATAATTAAATGATTAATTGATAATAATTAATTATTATAATTTTAATTATTATTATTATTAAATTAATTTTATTATTATTATTATTTATTATATTATTTTATTCTTATATTATTATTATATTATTATTATTATTAGCTTCATTTTATTTTTATAAGTATTAATATTTTAATTAAAATTGTCCTAATTTTATTTTCAGAATATATCTTGTGTGTTTAACAATGGTTAGAAACAAATAGGTTTTAAGTGATACTGCTACAAAAATTCACAAGCGATAGCCTCATGAGAATATTAATTTTCTTACCTTCTGTAATACCTTGCTTGTTTTAACTATTTTATTAATTCGGGGGTCAGTGCGTCAGATGCTTTAAAATGACGGGCCATCTAAGATAATATATATATATATAATATATATATGTAATATATTATATATATTATATATATATATATAGTAAATATATATATATTATTATATATATATAATATACTATATATATAATATTGTATAATAATATATATATATATATATATATATATATATTATAATATAACTATATATATATATATATATATATATATATATTATATATTAATATATATATATATATATAACTTATTATATATATATAATATATATATATATATATATATATATATATTATAATATATATATATATTATTGATATATATATTATATATATATCCCACAAATATATATTATATATATATGATATTATATATTATATATATATATATATATATTATATATTATATATATATATATATTATATATATATATATATTTATATATATAAATATATATATATATATTATAATATATTTATATATTTAATATATATTTATATATATATATATATATATATTATATATATATAGTATATATATAAATATATATATATGTTATATATTATAGTATATAGTTATATATATATATATATATTATTTATATATATATATATATATATATATATGTATATTATAATAAATTGAAATATGATAGTTTATTAACAAAAATTTAATTCCAGGATTAATAAGATTTTCATTGTATTAGATTGCAATAGTCACTGCACACTATTCCATGTGTATTTACTTCCTAATTTGGACATATGAATTGAACAATTCAGCATTAGACTCTATTCGAGAAGATTGGTTAGGTCACAAAGTAAGAAAAGGTCTAGTCTAAATCATTAAGTAGGTAATTCATCTAGTATAATTATAATCTAGTTAATCTGGTTAATCTTCGATGTTTAAAGATTTAAATTAATTGTCGAA
>JABUQX010058754.1:10000-39759 GCA_015478945.1 Trachelipus rathkii
TCGATAGGACGGTCGTCGACATCAGATTTTCATATATGAGGTAAGTGCTATGATGGTGTTATTCAGTGTGGGAGGTGCTTCTGCAGTATAGATGAGTATATATGAGGCATGCTGGTGTGGTCGGAAGAACGCGTGCGGACGCAAGGATGAGCTGCTAATGTTATTATGGAGGCGATAATAATGATGTCATATAGGAGCGTTTGTAGGATGTACGATAGTATGAGATAATAAGTTAAGAAGGTGATTGATAGGATGTGAGGTGATCAGGTTTTGATAGGTGTAGTCGGAAGTGGATGAATGGATGGAGGTGGATCCGAATGGTCGAGGTATGGGATGATGGTATGAAGTTAGGAGACTAGATATATACTTATAGACGTAGTTTGATATTTATGATAGGTAATGCGTGAGAGGGTAAATGTAGAGGATTGACAGTTTGTTGACGTGCAGGGCGATGTACTGCGAGTACGACGGTCAGTGGTGGAGTGTTATAAGGGGATTGTTCGGAATTCAAGGGTGAAAAAATTTCGGAATCAGTTGCTGCGATGAATTTGATGCTAAGAAATACAGCGGCTACTATATATGTGCTTCTACTGTCTTTGGATTGGCACGCATGTTATACTTGTGGCTTTAGTTCGATAATGGTCTACTAGTAATTATGGAGGTAGGAATGGCTCATTATGATGAATGTAGTAAGTGTGCGTCGATGAAATAGTAGGCTTCGTGGGACACTCTGCGGCATGATCGGTAGATGTGATTGAGAATGTTATGTAGATGATATGCATTTAATGAGTTGCTCGTATGAGCTATGGAGCATTGATGGCACTGCAGTGAGAGTTGGAGCTTCGAGATGTGATTAGCAGTGTATACTGTATGTACGTTCTATTCTATGTATCTATTGGAGAGTTGTATTCAGCATATTGTTGTGAACGTTTTAGTAGATATTATCGTTGATAGATGTTAGCGCCTATTGGCTAGATTTATGTAGTAGTGGGTGGTGTCTTGATAACGGTCAGTATGGGTAGGCGCGCAGCGATACGGAGTAGAGACTGACGGATATTATTATTCTTATTAAATTTATATATATATTATATATATAGTTATATTTAATATATTATAATATAATATAAAATATTATTATTATATATTATATATATATAATAATAATTATATATATATATTTTATATATATATATATTATACTATATATATAATATAGTATATTTATATATATATATATAATTAAATATAATATATATATACTATAGACGGATATTAATCTACTTGTATGTATGATTATTTGAGTATGATTAGGTTCTATTGTGTGCCGCCCGTGGTAGCAAACGAGGTAGATGATGGAATATGTGTTTACAGGTGGAGTCGGATTGAGATTATACTGTAGATGAGGAGAATGCGTAAGTTAGGTGTAGAGAGTTCTCATAGTATGAGTGTTGTAGGGTGCTGACATGGGTGTATAAGTGATGAGTGTGTCTGATTAGATATGTTAGTTAGGAGGATCCGTATTGCTTTTATATATTAAGAGAGTGGGATTAGGCCGTTAACTATAGAATGGTACAGCGATTGTAAGTTCGAGCAGGTAGTGTGGAGTGGTTGCATAGAGTGGATTGAGTGACGAATGGTCGCCTGAGTAGTTTAGTATACTGTGTAAGTTAATGGCTAGTCTGTGTCGGTATGTAGAATAGTTTGAGGATGATGCTATGATAATGTTGATCGAGATTATATACATCTACTCACTCCCTCTATTGTTTGATGAGGATATCGTGATTATGATCTATATAGCGCGTGGATCGATGTGTTTTTTGACACTACATGTATCGTATTGTTATGATATATATGATGCTTCATGAGGATAGGATCTTGGATTTGATGTAGTGCATTGTTAGTGTTGCTGCTTAAGTCGTGTATGAGTCAGCATCTCAGATTAGCGGCTGTATAAATGTATGCGAACTGAGATGATACAGAACATAGAATGGATGCGCGGAATTCAGTATAGAGTTGCGATCTATGCTTCTTAGGAATTAGTAGTTTGGGTTGTCTACGAGAGTATACTGCGTGTAGTGATGGTCGTACTCAGAGTTTCTTGTGATCGTAAATGGTGGGGATAGTTAGCGTAGTAGCTGTAACATACATGAACTGTCGACTTTGGAAGGAGTGGTTACTCTGCAGTAGGAAATATATCCACTTATATTATATGGGCGTTTAAGCGGTGATGTGAGTGTGGAGCTGAGGTTTATATAGGGGCTTAAGTGGTCGGTAGTGCGATTAGCGAGTGCTGATGTGCTTGATGTTGTTGTGTGTGGAGTATGGCGTCATATGTCATAGTCGAGGGCGTGACTTTGCGTGGGATGTGGTGTGAACGGAGTCGGGTTGGTTTGAGTGTGCGATCGGATAGCGATGGTTGCTTCATAGAATATATATTTCTATATGTTTGATGTAGGTTTATTACTCTCTAGTATTCGTGAGTGGAGCGATAGGCTGATTGTTTGGGACGCGAGTAGATTGCTCATGATGTCTGCGGCTTAGGGACGGGTCAGGAGATGATAGGACGCTAAGTTGGGTCATGAGACTAGGATATGATCAGCTTCGAAGTTAGGATCGGTAGTCGGGAGTGCAGGTCAGCACAAGCTGGCTATACTGATCAGTATATGTCGGTCGAGGAGTAAGTACGGATCTCACATGGCGGTCTGAGAGTCAAGAAAATTCAGTTAATGATGTAGGCATCGAAGATGAGATGAGGTAGTATTTGCTATTACTGATGTCGGTAGATACTGACGAGATATGATATAGGATAGTCCGATAGTGTACGACAGGAATCATTAGGATATCGGAAGAATGTAGTTGGTAGTAGTGTTAGATAGCGGATATGGTAATGTTAGGTTCTTAATTGACTCTGTTATTAGTGTTGAGGTTGCTATATATCAGTTTGTTTAGCAGTAAGCGTATGGTGATGATGGTATATATAAGTATATAATATGTATATATATATATAGTTGAGAGTGAGCTTTGGACGTCGTAAGTATGGATGGCATAACGAAATCGGTTGTTATATATAATCACTATAGGTGGTACTCATGTAGGTATGCAGCAGGTTGATGTAATTGATTCTGGGAGTGGTTCATGGCACTTATCTATTATTATTATATGTTAGAATGACATTGAGCGAATAGACTGATACATACATGGTAGCGATGTACATGGTGTGTCGTCTTAGAAGCGTTGAGAGGTTATATGATGTAAGTATATGATTCATGTGTGTATATATATATATACACGTATATATATATAATCAACTATATTAAATACAAATATTTTATCGGTAGTAATTTTTGGGATAAATATTTTTCATCATTTGGTTGGTTATATCATTTCAAATATATCCAATTATATAATATTGAATTTTAAGGATACTGTGGAATTAAACTATTGAATGGATTAAATGATGCTATAGAGATATAATAAAATAAACAGATATTATGTGGTTTATTAAAAAAATGGTTTTTCATACTTGTCTTTTCAAGTTTAAAAAGGAAGAAAAACATAAACCTGTTTTTCATAACATTTTCGTTATTTAAGGTTAAAAAAACAAACAGCAACATGCAAGAATTCAATGTCTTTTTGAGATTTTTTTCTCTATATAAATATATATAAATAAAAATAGATTGAAAGGAAGAGAGAAAGAGAGGAGAGGAGGAGGGAGAGAGAGGAGAGGAGAGAGAGAGAGAGATGAGAGGAGAGATGTTTTATAGAATATTTTTTTAACACGTAAAAAGTGGAAAACAAAAATCAAATATAAGCGAAGATACCCTCTTACTGAAAATATTACTAGAAAAATACTAGAATTGTGAGAAAAAGTAGTAAGAATAAAATTAATATAGTAGTATGTTGATAGTTAAAGAGGTTGAGTATAGTATTATTATTATATAGTAATTATTATTATTCTGATTATTATAGTTATGCGTATATATCTATATATATATATATATATATATATAGTACTTATATATTATTTATATATATATTATATATAAATATATATATATGAATGATTGAAACCCTTCGTTGTTTTATCTAATGAAATAAAAACTTAATACATAATAAATATATATATAGTTATATAATATATAAATTTTTATATATATATATATATTAGAGTAGAGTATTTTGCTGATGTAGCCTATATATATTTATTACGTATATGTAGTATAATATATTATATATATATATGATTAGTATAATATTATAGTATATATATCTATATATATATTATTATATATATATATATAGTATATATATATATACAAAAAAGGGAAAAATGTAATATTTTATGTATATTTTATTATATATATATATATATATATTATATATATATATAAGAATTGAGTATATAATAATTATATAGGTAGTAGGTTGTATAACGACTAGGTATATTATTATTAATATATTAGTACCATTGTCGTAATGTTAATGACAGTAATATTTATATATGTATTTTCTGTTATGATATTTATATATTATGATGTATAATTTGCATTTAGGCTAGGTAATATTTTCTATATATATATATATATATATATATATATATTATATATATATATTAATATATATATATATATATATTATTTATATATATAATATATATAGTATAGTGTTAGTATTATATGATATAAGTGAAAAAAAGTATGACAGAATAAAATGGAGAACGTGTAGAAATTGAAACCTATTTATGTAGTTTAAGAACTGTTATCTTAATAAGATAAATGGTCGTAGAAGAAGACATGATCCTAAGTACGTAAAAACAATAAATTGAAACACACTTCTAATCTGATGTTGGATGAGTTTTATAGTGAAATGTGACGCCACTGATTGTAGTAGCAATGGACAGAAACAATTAAAGTGGTACTTAAACATATGTGAAAAAAAAAATATAAGAATAGGAATCACTTCATTTCAAACAATTCTGCATAAAAGTTTATTTACATTGCCATAATCTTTGAACACTACTATAAAAATAAACTTCGTAAACTGGATTTAAAATTGAAAAGTTAGTCAAGAGTTTAAATAAAACGAAGATAGAGTAATTAAAAATATATAATCTAATATATATATTTAGGGTAATGTTAGTATATCTAGTTATAGCTAGTATCTACTATATTTATATGATGGTAATTGGATAGGGTATTAAGTATGAATGGATATTATAATGATTATATAGATTAATTATTATGTATGATATACTTCTTGGTTAGTTATATATATTAATTAGTTAAGATATATGATATAAGTTATATATAATTATTATTGAAGTAATATATGTTTAAGTATAGGATAATATAATCTATATGTGATATGGCATATATATAAAACTACTATAGTATGTTTACTTATGAGTACTGTAATATAGATATATATATATTAGATTATATATATATATAATATCTCTTTATATATATATATATATATATATCATAGTTATTAAAGTATTATAATAGGCTATAGATATGTAGGTCATATTAAAGAGGACAGTGTAAAAAAAGGGGAATTTTAAGATTTTAGCGAAGATGTGGTTTGTGTTTTATATATGTAGTTTAGTATATTATGTATATAGGCTATTATATGTAGTTATATATATATATATTATATATTATAGTATAATAAGTTGTGTATATATATATATAATTATGTATATATATTATATAGGTGTGTGTGTGCGTGTGTGTAGGTGTTGTGTGATTGTGTGTGTGTGTGTAGGTGTGTGTGTGTGTGTGGTGTCGTGTGTGTGGTGTGTTTGATTCCACTGGGTTATGTTATTAAATAAGGCAGGTTATGGTTTTGATGGAGTTTTAATGTCAGTTTTATTACACTTAGCTACATTTATTATACTCATATATAGTTTTTTGTTTTCTTCACGCCAACCTTTGAATCTGAATATTTTCTGCAACCTCTAATTATTATGAAATTAAGGGGATAAAGATAGATACACTTTTACCTGTCTAGTTTCAATATAAGGGACTTAATAGTCAATAAAAAGTGTTCTTGCCTGAATACGTATGTATGCAAAGATAAAGGAATAGCAAAACGCCTTTCGAGCGATTTTAATATTTTTTTGGTGACTTAGAAATGGTGATCATCATTGAACCAGTGACTAGTTAGTAAACTGGTGAGATCATTGTTCCTTTGCTCGGCCCAAGTGTTTGCACATGTAAATGTCTTGAATAACTAAAGTTTATGTCGAGTTCCGAAATGTTTCATTTATTTTTACATTTTAATCCTTTATCTTTCTTAGCTGAAAGAAGCTTGTGGGACAAGAATTATAATTCGTCTTAAAACTTTGAAACCGGATTGTCAATATCGATAGATTTATTTTAATTACATTATTTTTTATTACTTTTAATGATTGCACAAAATGAGCACTAACTTTTATATATTGAAAGTGTAAGGTCATCAATATGTAATGCAGTCAGAAATAATATATAAAAAAATATATATAATATTTTCTCTTTTTCGAGAAAGACAATAATTAATAATACATAATCTGATATAAGCTTATAATTATATAAAAAAAAATAACTGAAAACCTTTTATAAAAACCTTTCTAAGATATCTAATGAGGTCGATTTAATATATTTTTTATTAAACAATCGATTTGAGTGTATATTATTAATCGTCTAATCTCTGAAATTTTTTCGATATTTTTAAAGAAGTAAGAAATTTTTTTTTAATCCAAAAAGTTATAGCTAAATATAAAAATATATAAAGAGTTAAATATTAAATAAATATTATAAATATATAAAAGTAAATATAAATAATATTTATTAATATAAATAAATATATTAATATAAATATAAAAATAATTTATATAAATATTGTAATATATATATATATATTATATTATCTATTATATTATATATATAATATTATAATATATATTATTATATATATATATATATATAATATATATAATATATATATATTATATTATACTATATTTATAAATTATATAATATATATTATGAATGTGTTTTGATATAAAATATGTGTTAAAATTGATACAATCACCTAAATATTTTGAAGTCTTGAGTAACAACATTTGTTTGTGCGCGTTTATAAGAAGACAGAGGAGATATATTTCAAACATCTTGTACAACTAATTGCAATTTTCAATGACTACTGAGTTCTATTTATCATTACTTTCTATTCTGCTATAGATTAATAAATTTGTTGTGTTTTTTTTTTTTTAACATATTACTGGAAAAATGCAATAAAAAGCATAAATAAAAATTTTCTTCTTTATTAAGTATTGAGTTCTTCCTGTGTTTTTCTTAACTTTAAGGAATAACTAGAGTTACCAAATTTTTTGTAAACAGTTAATCGTATACTACATATTTTAAATCTGTGATTGGCTTCTATATTAACATGAGGTAAATCTTTTCGAGAATTAATCAAGGTCAAGCTATTTTAACGGATTCTTAATTTTCCGGTTGTTCATTTATACATAATCAGCCTTACCTATTAAAAAAATAGAAGAATTATAATGAAAAATGAAGTTAGGTAACAATCTCTAATCTCCCTTACTTGATATGTTCTTTTAAATGAACTGCTTGGTCATTCCTCTAACAAGCTTAACCAATATCTCCTTTACTTGTTGTTCTCTCTGAAATTACACAACACTCATTTCAATTACATTACTCATCAAGTATAATTCTCACTTGTTGTGGTTCTCTGAAATATACTAACAGTTTATTCACTAACCCAATAATCATCTCAATTTACCTTGACTCTGCTGTTCAAATAAACTCTTTGAAATTATTACATAGGTAAATTTACTTAAATAATAACAATCTTACATAATATCATTTTGTCTGCTGTGTCTTTCTGAAAATAATCTCGAGTCATTCCACTAACGAAAATAATGTTCTTACACATCTCCTTACTTGCTGTGTTTTCCTGAAATATACACCGTAATTCTTCCTAACTTACCAAGCAATTTCATATTGGTTATTTTTATTATTGTAATTTACTCTGACGTCTCTTATTGGTTTATATAATTCCCCTTAGTATTTCAGAAGTAAAGATTTTGACTTGACTGCGTTTTACCAAGTGCAACTATTTCTGCGTTGAATTCTTAGTGAAAAGATTTAATAGTGGGTGATATGCAATTGCGAAAATTTTCACTTCTCTACATTTGCCATTATAATCTCTGCAATTAAATCATTATGCTTTGCCAAATCTTTTAAAGTGAACTTGAAGATAATATTGATCTATACGCATGATAAGTACCTCATAGAAGATAGGCAACACAAAATAGTTTAAAATTATAATAAATGCTACTCATGCTTATATATATTTTAACCACTCACACAAAATCTACAGACTTACCCATAGTTTCTACCAAAACATTAGGTCAATGTGTGATGACTTTCATGGGAGCTCTCTGTTTACAAACCAGAATGGATTACTGGGAAATAAAATAGTTTACTTTTTATCCGTAAAGCTCATAACCAGGCAACAGGATTTCATATTCAACACATCTAGTCTGATAAATATCATCTGTTCAAACTTCAAACCCAAAAGGTTTTGGGAGATGATTAACTTCATCTAGCAATCCAGCAATTTCAAATTAAGATTATCATCCTAAATCTTTTTCATCAATTTTTATTCATTCTAAAAGATCATCAAAGGACGTATTTGAATTTTAATCTTAAGCTATGAAAATCATTTCCCTAATATTTTCAGGAATATATTATATATAATTATTTTTATATATATATATACTATATTATTTATATATATTATATATATAATAATATATATTATATATATATATATAATATATATATAATATATGTATATATATATATATATTATATTTGCAATGCACGGCTCGTGAACCGAAAACATGGGAGGCACTTAAATATTTGATATATATATATTATATATATATATATATACTACTATCTATTATATATATTATATATATATATATATATATATAGTAGTTATATTATATATATATATATATATAATCGTAATATTATATAATTATATAATTATAATATATATATATATATATATTATATAATCTTATAGTTATATATATATATATATAATATATAGTATACTTATATATATATATAATTATCTATATACATATATAGTATATATAATAATATATATTATTATATGATATATATATATATAAGGTATATAGTATAATATATTATAGTATATATATTAATTATATATGTATATATATTATGATATTATAAATTATTATAATATTATATTATATATATATATTATATATAGTATATATAATATACGTGATATATATATATTATATATATAGTATGGTATAATAATAGCGTAATTTATATATATCTATTATATATTATATATAATAATATGATTTATTATTATATATATATGTATATATATATATATATAGTATATATATATTTATATATATATATATATTGTATGTTACCATCTCCCTTATAGGTGCTTTACGCTCCTGTCGAGATTGGAGCAGCATTTTCTTCTTTGCTGGCCCAAAAATAGTCTTGATCCTGAGATGCACTTTATGAAAGAGGACGTTTCTCTATGTCGCAATGGTGTCTAGATGGCAGAGTTGCTGGTTGAGCTTATTACATCTCAGGTAACGGTTTTCACCCTTTCGTGGAACTAGCATCTTCTTGCATTTAACCTCGAAAATCGTTCTCTTAGAACTCTTCAGAAGATCGTGCCTGCATAAGATTCCAATGCTGGTTCAGGAGTACTGCAAGCATAATAAGTAAAGGACCGGGTTTGCAGCAATGTCACCCTGAACTCATGCGAAATATAAGAAGTCTTCATATGTTCCTGACTGTCACGAATATCATTTTTATATAAGCATTTCAAGACTCCACAAGATACTTGCGATTTAACTATGCTGTCCTTTGTTAAGTCAAAATTATTTAAAAAGTTGGAAAGAAGTTAAATAATTTGGATATTTTCTCCTCCTCGAATATGAACTTAAATTTTGTTAAACTTCAATTTAATATATTTTTGAGCGTATTGAAGAAACTTGATGTGATATGTTTTGTTGCTTCTCCTCTTCGAATTCTATATAAAAATATTATTTCCTTTGATTACTTCGAATAAAATTTTAAATTTCATAAATATAGTAAAATATTTTCTTTAAAGTTTTATAATTTTATTTATTGTTCAGTGTGATTTGTAGCTCTCAATCTTGTGCTTCAGATTCATAGGAAAACTCTGTTCTGAACTTTTCATCGACTATTTCTTATATTCTTCCTGGACGAATTCTTGAGTCATTTCATTCTCTTCCTGCTGTTTGTCAAAACGCTACATAGTAGTTCATGGCTTATATAATAGTACGATATTAACGTGGAAAGTGTCTATGTTCGTCTGTAGTTGGGTCTGACTGTTTAATGATTAAGACGCGGAGGTACTAGATGATAAATATAAATCTGATTTTTCAGTATTTGATATAATTTGCCTATAAAGACATGACAATTTTCTGTTCTTGAACTGTAAACACGAACCGATGTGGTGAAATATGTAAAGACGCTAATTAATAGATATAGGATTTTTAACATACGACTTGTCAATCTCTATATCAATATATTCAGTATGTTATAAAAATGTTATATTTTAAATGGTGTTAGATTGATGATTAACAAAAATTATTTTCAATTTGAACAAAAAGTAAATCATGCTCGTCTCTCTATTTCTAACACCTCCCTAGAACTATAGCGTATATAGGCATTATATAGTTAGTTCTAATATAGTATTTATATATATATATTTATAATTATCATATATAGTATAGGGCTTGATAATAGATATATGATTATATATAATATATATTATACGAATGTATATTGGTATATATAATATGTTATTGATAGTATTATTAGTACGTCAGCATTAGCTATATTAATATAGTAGGTTAGTTGTAGGTGTATAATATGTATATTAATTATAGATATTATTATAATATATAGAATTATTATAGTGATTAGTATATATTGAGTATATTATATACTGTATAGTAGTATGAAATTGATACAAATTTTTAAATAAAAAATAATAATAAAATTAATATAAAAAAATATATATTTTATATGTATCATGTATCGTTTCTACATTCTATTAAATATATATATATATATATATATATATATATAGGTAATATATATTTTGAGAGTTTTTTTTTTTTTTATGTTTTTTTTTTATTATCATTAGTTTTATTTATTTTGACGTTGTTTACATATTTATTGCAAAGGGGCAACTCTACTTAATGAGTAAGGTGGAAATAGATTAATTTATGGGAGGAGTTATTTATACGGTTGTTGGATGAGGAGGCTTTGTTTGAAATCCTCAAAATAGACAAATAAGAAAGGGTGTTCTTTTGTACGCGTGGTGTGCCATGAACATCACAGATAATGTTTTTTGAAAGCATTATATTATGCTTTCTTGAGCACAAATCGAAATTCTCAGTCAATGATATGTATGAAAATAATCGTATTCGCAAGAGAATAAATGATCTAATGTAAAATTAGCGTTTTCGTTGATTTTTTAGACATGTTTTTAATAGTAATAAATTAAGTCATTAAAATTATTTTTATTACATTAGTTCGTTTTTATTTTTTTTTTTAGGGAGGCGGCGCCTCCTGGCTTGCCACTCAGTCAAACCTCTGGGCGGACTGATATATAAGTATTAGTATATATATATATATAATTATATTACTAGTATATATACTATATATATATATATTATGCTATATATATATATATATATATCGTATATATAGTTATTAATATAATATTATATATATAATATATATAATATATATATATAGTATATATATATATATATATAGCTGAATATTATATAGTATATATATATTAAAATTTATATATTATATATATATATATAATATTGAGCATATATATATTTAATGTATATATATATGTTTAGATAATATTATATATATTTATATTGTATATTATATATTATAGATATATATATATATATATATTATATATATGATATATAGTATAGTTATATTATAACTTATACTTATATATATATATATCTATATATATATATTATATATAATAAATAATAGTATATATATATATAATAAGGTATACATAATTTATTTTTTATAATATTATAAATTATAATATATATTTATAATTATATTAACTATATATTATATAAATTATACGCTATATAGTTAATAACTAGGGGCTATATAATTATACTTTGCAATTTGTAAGTAAAAGATATATTTATACAGTATATACATAAGTTAAATTTATTTATGTTTGAGAGTATCATATAATATTATTTTTAATTAAAGTGAAGCCAATTTTATATAAATAAACATTGTCTAAAAAATGCATGGAACATATTTAATTGTCACTCCTATTTTTGCAATGTAACAAATCGATTCAATTTCAATGAAGAATAAGAAAATGTACAGGATAATAATATATTATAATATATATATAGTATATACTATATACTAATATATATATATATATATATATTATATTTATATTATATAATTATATAATATATATATTAGGATATAAATTATGTATTATATATAATATATAGAATATATTATATACTTATATTAATTATTATATAATATAATAATTATATATATATATATTATATATATATAATAATAATTATTATTTATATATTACATTTTATACTTTAAAAATAATTATATATATATTAATATATAAATACTATATAATATATATGTGTGTGGTGTGTGTGTATGTGTGTGTGTGTGTGTGTGTATGAATGTGTGTGTGTGTGTTGATTGTGTGTGTATACTAACTGCTATGAAAAGTATTTCACTAAAGGATATAAAAAAGATATAATTTAACTGATTATTATTCTCGAACTCTGTAAATAACTTTCAAATAATATATAAATAATAATTATATCACTAGAGAGATTCTATCTCGTTAAACCTAAAAAATGTTCAAATCGAAAGTATATATTGTATGATATTATATTTATATAACCAGTGCTTTTAATAATTTGACAATAAATGTACAAACATAGAAAGCAAATAATAATAACGTCCAAACTTTGAAAATCGAATATGAGTTATGGAACAACTCGAAAACATAAAAACGTATAGTAACATTCCAAGTCCATATCCCCCGGTTTAGAAATCGAAAATCACAAGTCAAATTATAGATTTTTATGAGCAAAAGTTTTATCGAAAGTTGCTTTTGAGGAGGAGTAAACCAAGTTTCCTAAATAGTTATTAAGGGAAGCATCCGAATTACTTATCATGAGTAGAAAATAGAATTTCAAATAATTATTAAGGTTGTTCTAGAAGAATCTAAGGATTTTAGTTATCCATCGTATATATTTCCGTTATTATTTTTGCGAGTGAGAATAAGTTCGAGGAGGAGTAATTAAATTTGTTATATTATTATTTGGAAAAATGTATCATATAAGTATTATGCAATAAGATACCATGATGTACTACTATAACTTGCAATAGGGAATATTATATATATATATTATATATATTATATTATATTATTATATACTACCAGATAAATAGGCGGAGTCGAGCGACCTACAATAGGAACTAGAGCTAAAGTACACGCACCGACGAAGTGCAATACCTTAGGTAGCATGAGAAAGACATCGGTATGGTAAAAGCCTATTTCAACTCGATAGGCAAGTTCGCTAATAGCACGTATAAAGAGGCTAATTAAATGTAACATATATAGAAGGATTTCTCAGCGGCCTATATACACACTGAATGTTAATAGCTTCCAGTTGAAGCACTGAGCTAAGGTTGAACCATTGGCAGGGAAGACCATAATAATAAAATATAATATATTAATTAATATATTATAACTATATATATATTTTATATATTTATATTAATATATATATTATATATACTATATATATATATACTATCATATATATATATATATATAATATATATACTAATATAATATTATAATATATTATCTTATATAATAAATATTATTATAATATATATATATTATGTAGTATATATATATATTATATATATTATATCAGTATATATAGCTGTGTGTGTATATATATTATTTATATTATTATAGTAGAGTACAACCGGAAAGCCGGTCCTATATGAAAAATCAGTAAAAATGAGCATACTTAAGGATGAATAAAATTAATTGCAAATAATTTACTTATTTATATATATTTTACTTATATTATTTATATAACTAATTATATAATATATAATAATAAAATTATATATATTAATTATTAATATATATAAAAATAAAGTATAATATTTATATATACTATTATATATATATCTACGTTTACTATATATATATATTATATTTATTAATTTTATATATTATATATGAAACATATGATAGTCATATAATCATTATTATATTAATATTACTCCTTATTTTAGTGATAATTTTGTAGATACATATTTATTATATATTTATTATACATAATTTATATATAAATATCATTGACTGGTGGAAATTATTCGTAATTTTAGTTGTCTTCCCAAGAATAGGCAGCCGATGAAATTTTAAAGCAAATGATTTGATGAAGCTAAATATTAACTAATGTTCCAAAGTTAAGAGGAACACAAGAGGGGAGTGGAAAGTATTCGGCGAGTGCCATAACATAACCGGAGCAAATGCCTTACGAATAACTGTCACATCGGGAGTTGACTGACCCACAAAAATTTAGTCACTCACCGGTTATATGATCATTTCTTAGGGCGGAAAATCATAAAATCGGGAGATCTAGCTTTATAGAAGTACTAATCAACAGCAAAGAACCTCAAAAGCGTCGAAGAGCCGTACTGGAACGTTGGAAAAAGGGATGTAGATGTTCTTCTAACTGAATTCTTAAGAAAAATTAGAGTTAAGTAGGATTTCAAATTGGATCCTTTTGAGATACATGATTTTATAAGTGAGGAGACATTAATACGATAATTAAAAGGATCAGGAGGAGCTTGCCTTATTTTTCGGAATAGCGGTTGGGCATATTTTCGCTCCAATACTGAGGGAAGTGTAGTATTAACATTAGAGAATATAGTTGAAAAGGGGCGTTGGCCAGCTGGAAAGGCACACTCCCTCAAACCGCTGGGAGGGTGATTCCAATACCTGAGCGTCTTGCAGGTCTATGTCATAGATTTCAAGGAAGCCCATGCATCCCGATCAGCGTAATGCACGACAAAGGCATATAAACCCTGGGAAGTGATAAATAAGGGAGGAAGAGGATTGACAGAGTTTATTCTCTCAGAGATACAATGAAAGTGTAAAGGACAACCATGGTCAGCAAAGCAACAAAACACGTTCGGATAACCTTTCAGTTTTTGGAGTATAAACCAGGCAACAGTAAACCAGTCAGAGTAAATATAGCAGGAAGGACAAGGAGAATTTTGGTTCAAGAGAGTTGGTTTAATAGATATATTTTATTATTATTGGTGCAAAGACTTTAGAGAAAATTATTAAGCTAGTAGGTTAGGATGGAGAACAACGGGGGATCATGATACAAAGGGGTTATATCGCATATTAGAATAGTCAAATAATAATAAGCAGTCACATCGAATAACATAAACATGATAAAAACAAAAACGATTAATCACAAGACTTGAAATTTAGATAATATTATGCGAGAATAAGTAGGAGATCCGAGAAATCTCTATCCTGAATGGCACGAGTAAATTCACGATCTAAAATAACATGATTATGAGTGAAAAAAGTATTATATTAGATCGAAGAAGGCAAATGATACCATTCTTTATATATTAACTAGCTCTCACACCTATATTATAAAGGCAGATAATACTGACGGCGTTCCAAGTAAAATAAGTAGTTACTATACAGTTAAGTTAGCTAGTAGTATGTAGAAAGTCACTATGGCAATACTTTTCACCAGATTGGTCACAGATTAAAAGGTTGCCAGAAGATGTGATCATCGGTTAGCATGAGATAAGAGCTAAATTTTTTGGATGAGTAAATATTTATTTAAAATTAAAGGATTAATAAATAGGTATTTGGTCAGATTACCAATAGGAGGAAAGGTGGTGTATTTATAGAGATAATTCAAGGACTTAGTGGGTCAACATAGTTCAATGGTAGCTCAAGAAATTTGGTTGAGACGTACACGGATGTGATTTGGTTCAGCTTAATCATTGGAAATGTTCTGAATTTGGTATCGGCTCTCCTTATCTGATTATCAGTATAAGGGAGACCCAACATCTCAGTTTGTTGATGACACACATTGAAATCCCTAAATGAGGCTTCAACATTTGGATGAAGTAGATGTAAAAGCTCAGTGAGAAGATTTAAAATATCCACAACGTATTAAAATCTCGTTTATAGGTGAAACAGTTTGGGAAAGTAACCGGAAAATTATGTAATAGAAGGATGCAGAAGATTTTAGGCCATAGAACCTGAAGTTAGGAAATTTAATATTTTGAGATGTGTTACAGAGTATAAATATTTATCATTGGAATACTCACCTTTAATACGGAAATTTATAAAAAATAGCGTTATTTGTTGGCATATAATTAACGAGTTAAAGGATGAATTATTAGCCATCTGAGTGTCAGACAAGAGCACAAAGCTAGGTGGTGGTTATTCAGAGTAGACGTGGTGCCAAGATTTTGGTAAAGTTAACTAAAGCTCACTCCAGCTAACTCTTCCATTAACATCAGCACTCAACCATCAACAACAAGCAAAAAGTAAGCAGACAAAACAAAAGTGTTAAATAGAGATAAAATTGTTTATTACCATTAACCGTAAATATCAAAAGTTCAAGTGCTAAAACTTTAATTAAAATTTAATTTTTAAACATTGTATCTGATAAACTTTTACTTATGTTAATTCTTCATCACTATGTTAAAAAAGCTGTATTAGCTTTGATAAAAACCTACCAGTAAAATAACTAAAAGAAAAAAGTTAACATATATATATATTATTATATATATATATATATATATATATATATATATTATATACTATATATATATATTTATATATATATATATATATATATTTAATAGTATATATATATATATATATATATTATAATAATATATATATATATATATATATACTATATGTTGTCTCTTGGCCCTTTTAATTTAGTGGGTCCATGCTCATCGTCCAGAAACCAGCACTTCCCACCAGGTGTATCCATAGGTCTCTTCAGGGAGGAAATCTGGGACAGAGTTCTGAGGAGAGTGAGTGGGGGCACCTCAGAAGGAGATGGATCTACTGTTTCAGCACTATTTTCATCTGCCGACAGAGTGTCAGGTAGTGTCTTGGAGTCTAAACCTGTGTCTGTATTTCTGGAGGTCTGGGTGATGCCCGGATCTCAATTTAGAGAGTTAGATCCGCATCTTTCGTGGGAGTGCGTTTTGTGTTACAGATATATTTTCACAGTTGCGGCGAGAGTTTTAATGAAGGTGGATTTGGAAAGGCTCGATTGTTGAGGTATTGCTGTGTAAGTATGTAATGCAGTGCATGTTTTGAGAGAGATGTGCTGTTTGGAGGAGGGGGGATGGTTCTAAAGAGTTTGCCATAGTAGAGGGCAGCGGAAGAGAGAAGTGATTTTAAACGATTTATAGTGTGCTATTTTACGTAGTTGTGGCATGGATGGGTCGGATCGAGCGCCTTGGCATAGAATTGTGTTCCTGTCATGTCCAAATGATCCTGAATGGGGAGAAATTTTTGTTTCTTCGTGTAGATGTTGGAATTGCGAGCGGTTTACAGATAGTCTTTAATTAATTGTTTCGAAGGGGAAGAATGGCTCCTGAGGGGCTCAGTTTCTTATTTACGGTATTTGAAAATTGATGTTTGCTGGACCCTGTGCAGTGCGTCAGATATGAAATTAAAATTTTTTGTACTTGTCACGTGAAGGGATTGGTTTTAAGGATTTTTTTTTTTGAATGAGATGTTGTTTGGGCGTACTATGTCGAAGGCTTTTACTAATGTTGATAGTGTGGAAGATTTGTTCTGTTGGGAGGTTGTTTTTTTAACTCACGTTATGGTGTTTTTTGTGTGATGATTGTTAGGATGTTGAGTAGATGGGATATTTTTGAAGTCATGTTCATATTTGGGGATGTAAGTGGGTTTGGAATTTGATTGAATATCAATCTTCTTCCGAATGGTTTTGCATGACGAAGGAAGGGATATGGGTCGGTATGAGGAAGGGAGGTTGGAGGCTTTCTGGTTTTAATTTGGGAATGAATTTTTTGCTTTTTCCTAATAAAGAGACCATGATTTATTCAAGATCTGTGATGAATGATATAGTAGAAGGTCCGAAGTATTTTATGTGAAGGTTAGAGATGTTGTCTGAGCCAGTAGCAGGGGAATTATTTAGAGTTTTAATAAGTTTATTTATTTCTTGTGAAGAGAATGGGAGGCTAGGATTGTTTTCTAGTTGCGTTGTTTTGAGTTTGCGTATTATTCTTCTATTATTTGCATGTGTGGGTTTATTGGATATATTGGAATAGTGTTGAGCGAGGATGTTGCAGTGCTGCTTAGGGGAGGGGAGGGAGTTATTGAGTCCTCTTATAGCTTCATTTGTGGGTGGGGTGTTATTATTTGCCATATTCTTTTCTCTTCAGGTCTGCCCCATGTTTTCCATTAGGTACTTCTTAAATTTTTCTGCTTTATGAGTGGAGATGAGATTGGTGATCTGAGTGTTTAAGGAGTTTATTTGGGCAGTTAGATCTGGGGTATAAATTTTCCGCTGTAGAATGACATTTTTTTGTTTTTTTCTGGCAGAAGATTTCAGTCGTTAATGAGGGGTTGTAGTGTTATCTATGGCCTTTTGGTATGTAAATGTTGGAAGCTTTTGTATTACTTTGGTGAGATTATCTATACTCGTAGCCTTATGTATGGAGAGGGAGTTGTTGATTTCCAGTTGAGGTAGGTGTGTTTCTAAGTATTAGGTGAATTTCTGCCAATTTGCTTTTTTGCAGTTTGCAATGGTTGAAGTTATGTTGGGGATTAATATTTTTGTTGTTGTGCATGTAATTATTATTTTGACATGGTCTGATGAGAGATCTATTTCTGTGTTCCATTTTATGTTGACAAAAGGAGAAAGAGAGGAGAAAATGAAGTCTGGGGTTGTTTTGCTTTGGTTTGTTTGTGTCGGAATTTGGTATGGTGGTTGTTGTATTAAGTATATTTAAGGTATCTGGTTTATCGAGAATGTGAATTTCTTGGTTATCTGTGAGATATTCCCTGCACCAGGCTGAATGATGGGCGTTGAAGTCGCCTCCTATTGTTAAGTTGTTAATTGTATCAATGGGATTTAGGTTGGGTATCCAGTTGTTCTAACAATATTGAGATGATGGATGGAGGATTTATATGTCTAATATGTTGTGGGATATATTATTGATGCTGATGGTAAATGATTGGATGCTGAGGATAGGGTCATTTAATAGATTAGTGGTTTCTGGTTTTGTGTTATGGTAAGAACGGTTGTTTTTGATTAGTGTTAATAGGGTGTGGTTTTTTGGTTGAGTGTCCAAATCATTGGAGTTATATCCATAAAATGGTAATTTGTGATGTGTGGACTTCTAGTATTAGTACTATATTAATGCTGTGTTTGTAGAAGAAAGCTAGAATTTCTGAATGTTTGTTGTTCAAGCCATTGATATTATTTGCGAGGATTTTTTTGTTAAATTATTATTTCTCAAGTTATTTGGTGGTGGTAAAATTGTTGGGGGTTACAAATGAAGCAAGTCAATGTGTGATTTTGATGGGGAAGAGTCGTGAAAGGGAATGATCTGCTTTTATGGATCCATCTATTTCAGTGGGAACACTTTAAAGATGGTTGTTTTTTTGTGACGTGTTTGTTGCAGATGGGACAGATATACATTGATGGGACATGGTTAGGGTGTATATCGCCAGATTGTTTAATGATAATGGGAGTGATATGAATTAAATTATTTTTATTATCAGGGTATATGGAAGTTGAGATATGAAGGGAGGAAAGGTGATAGACCATGGTGGTTGTGATGTGTGAGTAACTTAAGTAGGTTTGTGGTGTTTCCGTTTGACTAACGGAGAAATGAGGTGTAAATTTATAAAACTCATAAGGCAAAAAACAAATACAGAGCGCAGGAGCTATGAGAGTTAATGAACAGGGTTGTCACCCATGCAGTTTGGTACATGCTGGAACCTATGAATATTGTTATTATGATTAGATATACAATTAATTGAATACAAATTATTAAGACAAGTGATACAAAATAACATGAATGATTGATAAGCTTACAGAGGTCAAGTATATATATTATCAACATTTTAGGCAAATCTAAAGAACAATTATGAGATACCGATCTTGGAAGGCAAATCGTTCTTTTCAAAGTATATGAATGTTGGGCTTCGAGTAAACCCAAGATGTCATCTGGCTGGCATGTCTTTGATATTGCCGGAATGATAGTTTGTCGACTGAGAGGAGGTGTTCTTTTTGAGACCCGAGGGCAGGAAACTTTTGTTTCCCCCACTTGAGGAGTGCGGGTTGCTTCCCTTGACGACCATAAATTCATATGGATTGGGAATATTTTCGGGTCTTTGAATCTGTGCCGGTAGTCGAACTCCATCCCCCTTGGGGTCTTTTTCCGCAACATTGCAGACCTCATCCACACTTCCAGAAAGCGACTCGAATCTTTAGATATATACATATATATATATATACCATATATATATATATATATATATATATGCTCTTTCTTTCTTATATATATATATATATATATATATACTCTTCTTTATATATAATATATATACCTTAATAATATATTATATCTGCTGCTGCTATATTTCTTATATTAGCTATATATAACCAATAACCTTATGTATATATATATATATATATATATGCTATATATCATATAGCATAATAATATACGCCGCCGCCGCCAATATATATATAGCCTTTCTTGCTACACTCAGTATCATACTGCACTCCAACCAATATTTATGTATATACATGTATATATATATATATATATAATATATATATAACATATACTTATATATATATATATATATATATAATAATAATATATATATATATATATATATATATATCTGCTATATATATATAGCCAATAGCCAACAATAATAATATATATATAACTACTGCCAGGGAAGGAATGATTTGCTAACATATAGCACTTTTAATATGCACTGTAATAATATATATATATACATATAATATTAATAACTTAATAATATGTATACCAGCCTTAGCCTTAATAATAGCCAATATGTAACCATAAATAACAATATGTATATATATATATATACATAACTGTAATCACATATATAATAACAAAAACAGTCAGCTGGTAAACGCTGTAACCATAGTAATATATATATATATATATATATATACTGCTGTATCAATAATAATAGCAATAACCAATAATAACCAGCAGCAGCCAATGACGTAGCCCATATATCACCTTAATACATACATATATATCTATATATATAACTAATATATATAATATATATATATATCTTATATATATATATATATATATATATAACATAATATATATAATATATATATATCTTCTTCAACTACCTTTTTTTTATATATACTGCTGTTATATGTATATATGTTTATATATAATAACATATAGATGCATACAAATAATTAATATTAAAACAGTATAGCATAATAATAATATGTATATATATATATATATATATATATATATATATATAAAATATATATATATATATATTTATATGTTCTGCTATGATAACTATTTTATAAGAAAAGGTTGATTA
Organism: Trachelipus rathkii; assembly: GCA_015478945.1. Lineage (NCBI taxonomy): Eukaryota > Metazoa > Arthropoda > Malacostraca > Isopoda > Trachelipodidae > Trachelipus > Trachelipus rathkii. Next base: position 31,871 of record JABUQX010058754.1, read on the forward strand.
AATATTTTTAATAATAATAATAAAGTAAATTTAAAATATATAACAAAACAGAGAAATAAAATAAACGAAATATTGTGGTAATATAATACTCAGTGCTTCATAATTTAACAAATAAACTGTTCAAATATAGAATCTATACGTGTTTGAACGAGAAATCGAGGTTATGGAAAACGAAAACAAACAGAGTCAACATTCAAAGAAGTTCATATTCCGGTTTGAAATCGAATCAAAAGTCAAAATGTTCTCATTTTCGGACAAAGTTTTCGAAGTTGTTGGGAAGAGAGCCGAGTTTCTAAACAGTTGTTACGGGAAGCATCCAATCTACTTATCAAGAGTATGAATTGTAATTTGAAATAATTATTAAGGCTGTTCTAGCAATAATGTTTTACGTTATTATGCTTTGAGGGGAATAGGTTTGTTTGCAGTAAATATATTTGTTATTTTCATGGGAAAAATATTACTCTAAACATAAGACCTTATGTATATATATATATATATATAATATATATATATATATATATATATATATATATATTATATATATATATATATATATATATATATATATATATATATATATATATATATATATATAACATATATATATACGCTCTTCTTATATATATATATATATAAATAGCAATAATATCAATATATAACATATATATATATATAATATATATATATATATATAATAACTATAATATATATATATATATATATACATATATATAATAGCATCTGCCAAAAAAAACTCAACATATATATTTATATATATCAACAATATATAACTCGCTCTGTATGCTGCTGCTGCTATATATACCTTATTATATGTTTTGCCTTAACATATGTATGTAATAACCCTTTGCTGCTGTAGCAACAGCCTTAGCATATAGCCAATAGCCTTAACATATGCCAACAGCAGCCAGCCTTAACGCTGCTGCTGGCTGTAATAACAACCTTAGTAACTTATATATATATGCCTTATGATACTGTATCACTACCACACACTTCCCCTTAATAACAAATGACAAAATTACCACATGTCACAACATGAACCTAAACCTTATATATATATATATACTCTGCTGCTTATATATACTGCTATATATATATATATTATATATATATATATATATATATATATATATATATATATATATATATATATATATAGCATAACTATATATATAACAAATAATATATATATATATTATATATATATATATATATGTATATATAGCAATAATAATAATATAGCAATAATATATATATATACCTGTATGCTCATACATATCTTGTATAAATGCAGACAAAACTTTTAATATACAATGGCAGTAATAACAACAACCAGCTGGTTTTATAGATATATACAGACCACCAGAGGTACTTCATACTTTCATATGTGAAATATAAATATAAATAACATATATTCATAGATATATATATGTATATAATATAATAATGAAGACGCCATTACAATCCATTCCTCCTCCGACTTTTAATACGCCAATAAAAGAGAAGCGTAAATTGCTCTGCCATAACTTAACAGCCAGCAACCAGCAGCCCAGCCAACTTCTTAACACCGCGCCTTATATGCTTGCTTCTTCTTCTTTGCTGCTGCTGCTTTTCTAAAATATATAACCTTGTATATATATATATATAACATATACATATATATATATATATATATATATATATCTTCTACTATACCATATATATAATATATATATATATATAACATATATATATATAATATATATATATGTATATATAGTATATATATAATAATAACAAATATACTATATATATAGTATATATAATATATATATATAAAAATATATATATATATATATATATATATATGCCTATATATATAATAATATATATATATAATAATAACTATATATAATATACTTAATATAACATAACATATACATATATACATAACAACAATTAATAATAACCTTCTTCACTTTATATCTTTTCTTTCTTTCTATATATATATATATATATATATATATATATATATATATATAATATATAATAATAATAATAATAATAATAATAATAATAATAATAATAATAATATATATATACCATACCACTCACCGCTGCTAATATATATATATATATATATATATATATACTATATATATATATATATATATATATATATATATATATATTCCTGCTGCTCATATACCGTATTTGCAGTCCAAACCATCCCACCTTTCGAAAGACGCACACATACTCCCCATACTAAAACCTAACGAACCCCCTAAGCAACCCAGCATCGTGTGGGCCTATAACATTGCTGTCTACGATATTTATAGTTTTTGAGGGATTAATCCTGAATAGAACTCCCCCCCATCCCCCTCTCAGACACACAACATGGTTTTAGGCAAAAACATTCCACTACCACACTACTTACCGATCTAACACAAAACATCCTCACGGGCTTTAACCAAAACCTACCACCCTCTTTTAGTAGCAATAGACATAAACAAGGCATTTGATGCAGTTCCACGTCATCTCTTAAGAGATAAAATTTTAAACACAGAAATACCAATCAATGACAAGAAAATAATAACAAATCTTCTATCCGATCGTACCGCGAGATTCATACAAGGAAGCTACACTTCCCGTACATACAGGTTATATAATGGAGTTCCCCAGGGCGTCATATTATCATCAACGCTCTTTAATCTTTTTATGCACGATCTTCCACAACTCACACCCCCCTCAATAAAAATCAATAATTATATAGAAGACCTGACAATCATAATTCAAAGTGCCTCTATAAATACAGAAAGTCGTGAGCTACAGCAGTACATAAACCAGCTCGAACACTGGCTATCAGCGAACAGAATGACGGTCTTTCCCCAAAAACGCCTCCATCACACTGCTCATACCAGACAGAAGAGGATCAAATGCCCATGCAACACTTTTCCTCTCAAACCACAGACTTCCTCACAATAAACAACCCATCATATTAGCCTTAACTTTTGATACACACACATGGCTTTCACCCCCTTCACCACAAAAACAACATCACCTCAAGAGCCATACATAAACTAAATGCATTGAAAACACTAATCGGAGCAAATTTTAGCCAACACAAAGAATCCCTCACTTTTGTATACAAGAAATACCTTCGTCCAATTGTGGACTATGCATCACCCGCATGGGCACCCGTAATAGCTCAGACCAATACCCAAAAACTTTAGAACGCTCAAACCAAAGCACTCAAAATAACAACAGGCTACCTCCCATCCACACCCATTCATACCCATTCATCACTTACAAACAGAAACAAAAGTTCTCCCTATAAGTGCCCATCTTGATATGTTGGACTGCCAATTTTACTGCAGATCACTCTCCATAAACTACCCTCCCCTCACACATAAAACATTACAACAACCCCCTCCCCCAAGAAGGAAAAAACTCTCCCCCACATACATACTATTCTAACATATACAACACGCTTCCTCCCCAGGTCACCAGACACTCTTATTACCAAACACATCCACACAAAGTTAACACAAAGAGCGATCTCCGAATAATCAAAGAAAACCATACCCCTAGCGTGTCCACCAGAAATTTCTCCCACAGAACCAACTCTGGACCATCAAACCAGAGAGATGCTATCCCGTCTCCACCCTAGGCAACATCCCTCTCTCAGGAAAATAAATTTAGATCTCATAATGTTCTCTCCTCCCCCCACTCTTAAATATGTCACTTAACCAATCGTCTGCTTAATAATATAATTTAAGTTTTTATTTTATAAACCAAAACTTCAATACTCTCTCTCTCTCTCTCTCTCTCTCTCTCTCTCTCTCTCTCTCTCTCTCTCTCTCTCTCTCTCTCTCTCTCTCTCTCTCTCTCTCTCTATCTTTAACGGATCTACGGGCTCGTCCAGCTGTGGTGGCACAATATCTCAAGATCGCCCGCTTCTCGTAGGAAGGAGGGAGGGGGCTTCTGGAAAACGAATATAAATATACATATATATATCGCCGTATCTATGTAGGAGGGGAGGGGGTATACCACGTATATAAATATACATATATATATATATATATATATATATACCTATAAATATATATATATATATATATATATAATATATATATATATATATATATATATATATATATATAATATATATATATATACTATTCTTTATATATATAATTAACCAACCTTATATATATATATATATATATATATAACAATATGCTAACACCTATAAATCTAATATATGTATATGTATAGTATATAATAACTAGTGAAATGTTTGCAGTTAAAAAATAGCAATATTAGCATAACCTTAACATTTCTATAACTAATAACATGTATAATTTCATCCTTCATTTTCCTTGCTATTACATATGTAACAATATATATATATATATATATATATACATATATATATAGCATAATAACAGAACGTAAGCGAGTGCTCTACATATATATATATACTTTATTTTTCTACTGCTATATATATCTTGACTTATATAGGTTTCATGGTTTGGAAAACACAGCATATAGTATTAGTTTATGAAACTAGCAATTATTTAAGATGTGAACGAGAAAGATACGAAATATGAAAATATTAAAAATTAATTTATAAAGAAAAGAAAAACGTTTATTTTGCATGAAAAAAAACGCATTTCAGTGCTAAATCGTGAAAGAATTTAAGGTAGGGTAAAAAAGAATGTTTTGGGGGAAAATTCGTTGCTAATTGATTTGGTTTTCAAATACAGATTCTGTGTATGCATAACAAAACATATAACCTGAACTTAGCAGTAAACCACAACCTACCCTATATGGATCAGCGATGCAGCAAAACTTAACCTAACCTATATGGATCAACGATGCAGTAAATTTTGACCTAACCTACATAGATCTACTTTGCCGTAACAATGTTTATCTTTTTTCGGGGAAGATTTTTGCACTACAGAAAATATCCCGAGACGTCGCTGCGTAAAAAAGCACGATATTATTAAATAATTACTGTTTATTTGTATTTAAAATTTTTTGTTTCTGTTTATTCACACTGAATTTTATTGTTAGTATCGTATAATAACAATATATGAAAAAAAAAAAAAAACATTTATCCTCACGATGAAACTTATTAGGACATATATATATATATATATATATAATATATATATATATATATATATATATATATATATACTATCTATATATATATATATATATATATATATATAATATATATATATATATATATATATATATATATATATATATATATATATATATATATATATAACTCCTACTCTTTATATATATATATATATATATATATATATATATATATATATATACTATATATATATATTAGCAACATATATATATATATATATATATATATATATATATATATAAACAGCCTGTCCTCCCCAAAATGAAATAAAATACTACTCAACAGGTTGTCATATTGAGAAGCGCCTTCTCTTAATGAAAACTTTAAAAGTTTCAAAAAGAGTAACTAAATAATACTGCTCAAATTGGAAGAAAAAAGTCCTCTTTAGAGACACGACGAAAAGACGAGCGTAAAATGTTGAGTTGAAGCAGTTTTTATTTTGTATTTAGAATAAGACGTGACGGGAAACAAGAAAAAGATATATAGATTAAGAAAGATATATAGAGAACCAAAAAAGAGGATTAATAATATTAGGAACGAAGAGGGGGAGGTCTTTGTAAAGCCCTAGGAATTAAATAAAGAAGACGTGATATTTTAAGGATATTTTAAATTTTGACTTAGAGGGAAAGGAGAGATGGAGGAGGGGGAGGGGAGGGAGGGAGGGAGGAGGGGAGGGGGGAGGGAAGGAGGGAGGGAGGAGAGAGAGGGAGGGGAGAGAGGGAGGAGGGAGGAGGAGGGGAGGAGGAGGGGGGAGGGGTGAGTGAGGATGTTATAAAAATTGTATAATATGAAGACGCTGTAATGAATGAGGGAAAACTCCAGGAGAACTCTGCATACCAATGGAGTTGATCAAGGATGGAGGGGAAAAGTTACAAGAAACAATATGCAAACTTTTTAATCACTATCGGTGTGAGGAAAAAGTGCTGGAGAGATACGGTAAAATTATCATAATTCCCATATGTAAGGGGAAAAAAGGAGGAACAGGGGTTTGCAAGAATTAAAGAAGAATATCTTTGACTGATCATCTGACAAAGATGTATGAGAGAATTAGAAAAAAGATTGGGAGCAGTTGTAGAGTATCAGCTTGACGAAGTGCAGCATGGAAACTAGAAAAATTGTAGTACGACAGACCTTATGTTTGCTTTGAGATTGATGGATAGTCGAAAGGACGAAGTAATTTAATAAGAAAGCGTTTGTTGCTTTTATAGATTTGAAAAAGACTTGTTATTATGTGACCAGGAAAAGATTGTGGAAGTGCTTAAGAGAGAATTATGTTATTGACTGGAAGTTATGGAGAGCAATTCGGAATATGAATCAAATCAGTAAATGTAAGGTAAATCTAAGTAATGAAAAAGGAGAGTGATTGTCATATGGACAGGAGACAAATAGGGTAGTGTTTTATTGAAGATAATACTCTTTATTACTTATTTAGATGCGGTAATGAGTAGAGTGAGAAATTAGGTAGGTGAATTTTGGGTAGGCATGATGGCGTATGCTGACGATGGGCGAGGATGAACAGAGGCTGAGAAAGGTGAAGATTTGCAGATCAAATAAGCTAAGAAGAGAAGCAGGATTGATGTTGAACGTAAAAAAAATAAAAATCTTTAGTATACTGGTGGAGAGGAGGAAGAGGGACTGTGGGTGGTGCTGGAGGAAATGGAGATTGAAATCGTAGGTTGGCATAAATATCTTGGTGGAGTTTTCACATAGGAAGGAGGTAACAACAAAGAAATCACGGACAGAATAGGGCAATACGTGACTGCGGTGCTAGCATTATATCCCACCATTATAGACCAACAAATGAATGTGGCTATCAAGAGAGTGATTTATAAACAACGTACTGATGCCTATCCTGTAGTATGAAGGCGAGACATGGAGTACTGCAAAAAGGGATGAGACCAGAATACAGTCAACAGAGTTGAAGATTCTGAGAGCTATGGTGTGGAAAACCAGAAGAGAAATAGTAGGAAACGTGATATGTGAGAGAGGAGGTAGGTGTTAGGTCTACTCTATATAGAATGGAGATGGTCAGATTGATCTAGAGGAGACTTTTGAAGAAGATACCAATGAATGGAGTGGCGAAGTTAAGATGGATATGGATGCCGAAAGAGATGGAAACAAGCGAAAGACCCAGCAAAAATGGAAGGGTTCATTGGATTAATTCTCTGAGAAAGCATGAACTTCCCTCAATGAAGACCTTGAAGGAGTAAGAGGTGTCACAAAATAGTAAAAGATGGAAGACGACGCTGATTTGAGTATGTAATATATATATATATATATATATATATATATATATATATATATATATATATATATATATATATATATATATATATATATATATATATATATACTATACTCATATATATATATATATACTATTTACTCTCTCTATAACGTCATTAATAACTAATATAGTAATAATAATGTATATATATACACTGCTCTTTCAACTAACTCATACAATAACAACAATAATATATATATATATATATATGTATTTCAATATATATATATATATATATATACTTATAATAACAATATAACTTAATACGTATATAATATAATATATATATATATGTAATATAACTAGTAATAATATATATATAATATATATATATGTAATAATAATAGCAACTAACAATCCTAATAACATAATATATATATATAATATATATATATATATATATATATAACTATATAATAACAACAATAA